>JAOYNQ010104126.1:0-13212 GCA_026259685.1 Tagetes patula | reverse complement strand
TCACAAAACCCAACTATAGTGGCAAGATTTGGATGCTTTAGGCTACAAAGCATCGTTATCTCCCACTTAAACTCATTGAGTCCTCTCCATGAATCAGGAACAAACCTCCTTGCGGCGATATCAATCCATGTTCCGAACCTTAACATTTTTCCCTTGTAAATCTTTCCGGATGCTCCATCTTTGATGATATTTTCTTGAGCAAAACCATTGGTAGCCTCTTGTAAGTCTTCAAGAGGTACTTTGAGGCAAGCAAACATATTGTCAAAAGAAGACATGATTTGTGTTTATCAAGTGATCGAGATCGAGAGAGTTAATTGGGGATATGTAGTTGACTAGTTGAGTGAAACCTTTTAACTCTACACAACTCTTTATCTTTTCACTTAGTTTTCTCAACCAAAGAGATGATTTCCACACCGGTCCAGTTGTACTAGAACCGTCCGATTGTGACTAGATAACCGGGCGGTTCTTGGTGGCCGATGGGCGGACCGGAGGAAGAAGATAGATGTTAGTCATGGATATGATCTACCTGAGCATGAGGGAGAGTCACTTCAGAGCTCAAAAAGTATATAATTAAGAAAACTTAGTTAAATGTTGCTAGCTTGTTTGTTGTTATTTTTTAAATTCAAAATGATGTTTGAAAAGTTGAGCTGAGGTGCATATTTGCATAGGGAGTGGGATCCTTTTGTTGCAAAATGCATAATTTATTTCGTTTTCCACAATTCGTCAGATGACACGGGAGTTCAACGTGAGATAGAGACTAAAAAATAACTAAAATACGTACATATAATTAATCATAGTTTAAATATTCCAAAGGGTATGAATAATAAATTTAATAAGAAAATAATACTTAGGGTGAAGTACGTAGTTGTTTTACACAGTGTGTTTTGGTATAAATTCATGTGAGGACGGTCAAACAAACTTTAATTGATTTTATTGTGATGTTGATGGAATTGACTTGTCAGTTAAACGCTAAAGCTAGAAGCGAAGAACGGAAAGTTTGAAGATACGATTCCAACGCCTCCAGAATGAGGTCAACCAAAATTAATTTGACTGTTTTTCACGACTTTATATCAAAAATATATTTTGTATTTAATTTGTATTAACTTTCTCTAGTATTTATTGTAGTTTATTTTTTAAGCTTGAGTAGCCTCGGTTGTTGAAGTTAATTTCCTAAACCAAATCTACAAGTCGGTAGAGTTTGAGTATGATACAACAAGTTAGTTCAAATCCTTAATATTTATAAATTAATCATGGTTTAACTGTTTGTATTATAGTCTAACACGTGTAGGTTAGAACTATAAATATAAGGTTTAGATAAAGGCTTTAGTATGGTAAATAATAAAGAATTACTATAACGAGTTTTTAAGTGGGTTTTTTCCCTTTTAATAATAAAATTCTTATCTGTTTATCGATCCTATGTCTTAGATCGGTAACATGAATGTTCATACCTAGGTGGTAAAACAAAGTTTAACAATAAGGGTAGGTAGTATTGATCACACCATCTTCATCATTTTCCATTCATTAATTTAAATAAACACTTTCGAAATTTATCTTTAATTTAATAAAACCCCTCATCACATCAACCATATGTATATATCTATGTCTTTTTTATTTATATTTCTCTTTCTTTATAATTTTTTTAATATATATGTGTATGTGGGTGAGTGAATACTTGCTTTTTAAATATTAGCTTCGTTTTATTTTTCTTTAGCCATAGCTCTTTTTCTTAACGACATAACTTTATTTGGAGGCTGAGGTTAACAAATAGTTAATACCTCGTAAAATACAAACGGAAACTAACACTAGCTCATCAATAAAAGGTTATAAAAAAACTAGCTATGAATATAATAATAATTATAGTTAATACTAAGAGAGCCGTGTTAATTACATAGGACGGAGAAAGAGTCAAAGAAGTACACCTACAATAACATCTGAACAAATATTAATTGTTAACAATTTTTTAGTAGACTTCTTTATGAACTGATTGGCCATTATGGTCATTGTTTAACAAAATTAGCCAATTTGCAATTGAGTATAATCATTCATTGTACACACTAATTATGCTCTTTAATAAAGAATTATATTTTTATCCCATTTAGTATATATATAGCTCCTGATTCTTGTAATGATGTTGTCAAGGTAATTTATAAGCGAGCGGGTTAGTGGATTCCACACCGAGGGGTGGACTCGTCGCGCACTGATATAGAGGCAGCGTGGGATGGCGGATTCCACACCGATGTAGCAAAGATGGAATGGGAGCGAGGGCATGAAAAGTTAATCCTGATTTGTGTGTGATTCAATTTGAAGATAATTATTATTATTAGTTTATTGTTTATCAAGTGGAGTTTGAATTAGATTATGATTGATCGAGTTTGTTAATTTATTTGAGTTAACAGTGTTTGAGTTGGTTTAAGATTAGTCTATGTTTAGTATAAATATAGGGTTTAGGGTCATTGTAAAGTGTGGTTTTGTTCATAATAATATATTGTAAAGTTGAGACGTGTAGACGTTTAGTCTTCTAAATTTCTGGTGTGTTCTTGTGTTAATCTCGTGAATCTGAGCCAACAGGGCAATGAATGGTGAGCATTAATGTGAGCACATTATGGTTATTTTAGAGACACAGAAAAACCAGTTTTGAAAGATATATAGTAAAAGAAACACCAAATGAATAGCAAGCATTAAAAGTTAAAACCATGGTATCAAAGTTAATTATGAAGAAACAAGGTAATAAAATGAAGGGTCCAATGCCAAAAATTCTCTAAAACCACATCAGGTAAGAGAAGTTAACTTACAAAGGTAACAAATGAATATTATGGGCATAACATGATCAGAGTTTTATTTTTGTGAAAGCTTCATATGGGTCGAAATTCAATTCCATATAGAATAAGACCAGACATATTTCCTTCATAACATCTTAATTTCAAACTCATTGAAAGGTGATCATCACTTGGCTTGTCATCTGAGTTGAATTTCCACATAATAACGTCCATCAATCCGTCTTCTCGTCGCTTGGGAACGCTTATACCATGTAAATTTACTAATCGTGGAGATCTAAAGTAAAGAAATTTAAACTCTTTGTTTTTCCTATGGAGGACGTCCTGCACTTTCACCGGAGCATGCAGACCATGGCATTTTTGGGATAGCTCAAATACAAGATGACATGCGTAATTTGTATCTGGCGACAAGTATTGGGTTTCAACCTTGCATTTGATCCGAAACACTTGGTATGATAGAAGTTCAGCCACCTCTACAAATCTACATTTTTGACATATTTATATATGTATGAGAACGTACCTAAAGACGAGTAAACTTAAGAAACGATACAAGTTTGTTCAAAACTTAAACCTGGATTTGGAAAGAGATTTCAGATTGAAACTCTTCACACCAGAAGGGTCATATAAAATCATCTTTGCCGCAAGCATGTGACATTTCTTGCCATTAACTTTGCTTTGCGAGGATAACTGTTCATCGATCTAATGAGTTAAACAAGTACATCATTACCAAACAACATAACATGTTTTACTTTTTTAGTACATACACAATTCAAAGAAAAATGTAAAACTTACGTACCTTTTCTTCTACGTCTTCTAGTTCATGAGTCATTTCAACATAATCCGAGTTTGATTTCATGACTTTTGCCGATCCTGGTTGTTTCTCATATGCTTCAAGTTTCACCTATGTAGATAAAAGAGTAAAAACATGTTGTAATACACTCACGGATACATTCATAAGCCGTTAAGACTTACAAGTTTTTATCTTTAATATAAGAAAAGAATGAAGAGGAAAAAAGTATATATATAGTACCTTCAAATTTACATCATCTATGGCTTGAAAATGGATGCCTTCAACATATATCCCACCACTTCCACAGTAGTATTGTGACAAGCTCTCAAGATGAACCTCAAAACTAATATCTTTCTTGGGAGGTAAAAACCGGCATACTTCTATCATCATCCAGTCGCCGTCTGCATGTGTTGCAAAATATGCATGCAGGGGCAGGGTTTCACTCCCCATTTGGTACTTGAGGTTCACATACATTGGTTGAGCTGATAATTTTCTTCTATCACAAAATTTGAAGACAAGGTAAGCTCCATAAATCACTTTTGGAGATAGAAATTGAGTTTTAATCTTGATTTGTATCCCTAGATTTGAAATATCCATCATCTTCACCCTTCTTTGAAATCTGCACTTGTATGATTTTGAGTAAATTATTTGTACCCATATATGTCAAATAAACTAATCCACTTATCAATTTGAGCTTTTATCACAAAACATAGGATAAACACTACTTAACATGTTTAAGCTACTTCATTTCTTGAATCGTACCTCGATTTTTTAATAGATTTCCACTTATGTAATCCATGGTTTTCGAATGAAAACATTGTAGCCGATACCATTTCATGTATATCTCTATTGCTGCTTGCAGACAAGCACTATAACACAAAACCAAGAGGAATGACATAAATCAATGAAACAAAAGATACACGAAATGACTAAGACGTCACGAAGGTAAGTACGTACCACTTTTCCCTCTGGAAGAACGATTCCTTTGGAGAACTTGTCGTAAAGATCTTTGTTGCGCATGTTATTGTATTCGTCTGGTGTTTTTAGTATACCAATTATCTCTTTGTAATCTCTAGGCAATTTAGCCTCCCATATATCAATATCCTCCTGTAATATAATTTTTTTTAACAATCAATAGAGATTAATAATGATTCTTGATTCACTATTTGTATATTAAGCAAAAATAGTAAGGGGTGTAAATGAAAACTTACTTGCAGTTCTAATGCTTCCTTTAGTTTTAATACCACATTACTTGTCTTCGGCCGCTTCGCTTGCTCATCATGTAAGCACTCACATGCAATCTTTATGAAAGCGTTCAACGATTTTGGAGCGATCTGGTCCTTTATACCCTCAAACACCAACTCGTCAACTTTTCCTTGTTCATAGTGACTTTTAACTAGATCGACAAGATTCTTATCTGGATCCTGAATTCTTCCGCACATCATCTCAAGCAAAACCACACCAAATGAATATACATCAGATTCTTTATTTAAGTACTTCCCTTTGGCGTGCTCTGGGTCAATGTAGCCCGGTGTTCCATGTCTTTCATCGACCCAGAGGTCAGTTACGGACAATCCAAAACCTCCAATTTTCACCTTCCAATCACCATTTAGTAGAATGTTGGAGGATTTTATATCTCTGTGTATCACAACAGCGTCACCACTTTCATGAAGGAATTCCAATCCCAACGCAACTTCGATGCCAATCTTAAGTCGTTGTGTCCATGTAAGACTAGCTTTATTTAAATGCATATTAAGACTTCCGTTGGAGGCATACTCATAAACTGTCATTTTCTCATTTTTTTCATCACAATAACCTACAAGACCAATAATATTCTCGTGCTTATACTCAAAAAGAATTTCTAGGTCTGCTAGAAATTCTTGATCACGATTTTCCTGATCAAGATTTTCTTGATCGCGATTACTAGCCCACCGCTTCACAGCAACGGTGGTAGATCCGTTGGCGCGTAAAATTTCTCCTCTATAAACATTCCCATGTCCTATTTTGAAACTGAAATTTTGTGTGCCCAACTTTAATGCTTCAAATGATAACCGGACACTGTCCTCCGAATTTTCCTAGACAAATTTGAGAATTATTGATGAGAAGTAAGTTTCTTAAGATAAAAAATTTCAACATAATTTTTTAAAAGAAATAATTAAAAAAGTTTACATTATATATTATGTTAATTTCATTTACCTGTAACTTTAATGCTTAGTTAAACCATAGAATTGTAATTGTGAATTGTATTGAATGAATAATAAGGATTGTACATGAGAATATATAATAATATAAAATACATCTAGGCCCCTCTAGATTACACAAATAGTAACCCTAGACTAATACTTGAAATATGTCTAACATGCTTTATCAAGTTCTTTGATGACATCTTTCATTGTAGGACGTTTAGCTTGTGTTTCTTCCAAACATTGAATTCCAATTTTAATGAATGTACGCAAAGACTCTTTATTTGGCCCTTTGCTTAGTACAAAAGCTTTTTCATCACTTTCTTCCTTTAAATTAGGATCCATCATTTCTTCTAATGTTTCATCTTTCTTGAAGTTTTGTCGCACGACGGGTGCAAGACCCCTTGCATTGTGAGAGGTGTAAACCGGATCATTAGCCAATCTCCCTGTCATGATCTCAAATAAAACCACCCCAAATGAATACACGTCTGATTTTGTTTTCAATGTACCTGTCTTCTGGTATTCTGGATCCAAGTACACTATTGTGCCTGCAATGTGAGTTGTCTGGATAGTGCTCGCCTTATTTTCATGTGGGTTGAGTTTGGACAATCCAAAGTCAGCAATTTTTGCCTCCCAGTTCTCACCTAATAAAATATTGCCACTTTTTATATCCCGATGGATCATCTTTGGCTTGTTGTCTACAACAGAATGAATGTAATCCAACCCATGTGCAACTTCAATGCATATTTTTAACCGTTGTATCCAAGTTAGATTAGTCATATTTTTGTTGTTTCCTAAGTGATCATCAAGGCTTCCTTTAGGAACATGCTCATATACAAGAATCATATGAGGAGGTTTATGACAGAAGCCGAGAAGAGTGACTACGTTGGGATGCCTACAACTACTAAGTGCGTCAATTTCAGCAAAGAACCCTTGCTCTCCTTGTTTGTCGGCTCTATTCAATATACACTTTACAGCTACGGTGCTATGTTTCTTAGGCATTTGCAGTTCCTTGTTGTCTTTCATTGCATCGAAATCAATATGCTTAAGTTCCACTTTGTATACTGAACCATACCCGCCTGTTCCAATGTGATATTTCTTATCAAAATTCTCGGTAGCCTTCTCTATATCACCAAATTCAATCATTAATTTTTCCAAATTTGTTCCCTGCAACATTATATGTCAAGGGAGAAGTACTTAAGGCCATAATGCTAGTAATCAACAAAGCGGGTACGTATCTTTTCATTCATGTCTCTAGAAATAAATAAACTTACCTAAAACGCCCGAAGACAATGGAATATTAAAAAAAAAAAAAAAGTACCGTTTGTTCCACGTAAAAGGGCATCTTTCTACTTTTACCAAACAATAAAGTTTTTTCAAACGTCAATCCTATAGACATATTTTGTCATGTGTTAAAGGACTTCAAAACTCCACAGCACACACGCATATTAGATGTTTATATTTCTATTAAATTGACAGGGTTAAAAGTGTAAAACTATTTTTTTTTGTGTGTGACATGCGAAGCGAAGAAAATTAAGGAATGTAACGCTAGCAATGTGGAAAAGAGGGTTAGAGCTATAGTACCCCTTAGCCTAAAATACAAGAAATTATTTACCTTCAACAGGTTGGATGAAGCTTCTTTAGGAGCACCCTTTGAGTCTACCTCTAATACCAGCTGCAATATATAATAGGATGTGAATATACAATTACTACATTTATAACTATAATAAAAACACATAATTTTTTTTCTTTTTCCAAAATACCTCTTTTTGACCAAGTTTCTTTTTTAGAAAAGTAACATATGAGCGGGAAAATGTCATAGAAACATAACCAACTTTTAGTTTTATTACCGATTGTTCATACGCCAGTTGAAGTTGCAATGCTTCCTCAAGTGCAGAAATAATCCGATCTATGCTTGGGCGTTGTGCTCGTTGCTCGTTTAAGCAGCAATATGCTGCATATGAGAATTTTATTAATGATTGTGAGTCCATTTGCCATCGTAGATCAGGATGGATGATATTATCCAATGTACCATTATCATAATGGGATTTGGCCAATTTAGCCAACAACCACTTGTCATTAGGATGCAAGCTGGGATTAAGACTTTTCATTGTGATCATGTACCCTTCATCCAAAGAGTATATTACTTTATCCCTGGATACCCCTGAGCTTTTCATAGCTCCGTCTCTGATTCTTTTACGCGACAAAGAGCGTGTAAGCTTTTCTGTTTCTGACAACTTCTTCCATGACAGTAATAGATTTCTTAAATCCTTGAATGACGGTGTTGTCTTCAACTGCCAGCTCGGTATTTGCCATTGCCGCGGCAGTGATGGTCGTGATGGTTGTCGAAATGCTACTTTTCGTGTTGGTTTCTGTGATGGTATTATTAGCAACTCTAACGAGTCGACGGGTGATGATGTAATACCCCAAATTTTTTTTGACGAAATATTATATTTATTTTAGGAACGTAATATAATGTTTATTTGAATTTTAAGGATTTTATAAAATTTACAAATTTTTATATTTATCTCATATTATGGACTCATGTTAGGTAAAGGGGTATATATTTACTTTAAGTATAAAAAAAAACGTAAACTTGTAGTTAAAATCTTTAAAAGTCTTGATTCATAAATTATGGTAATTGATAGATTGTAATTAGTTATTGATATGCATTGATATTTGAAGTATATGATTATTTGTAGATAGATCATACATATGAATATAAAATTAAGGTTAGAGATAATAATGAAATTTGAAACTAACTTTATCTATTGAGTTTTTTTAAGCACACGTCCCTTTAAATATATGTTGAGCGATGCATGAAAATAATTTATGTGTTTAAGTTTATACGACATAAACTAAGAAAGAAAAAAAAAAGATGCAACCATGTGAAGTCTAACGTTGGAGTAACTCATGTTTTGATCTACGCGTTTAAGGTACGAACATTCTATACTCTTACTTATTGTATGGATCTCAAACCCTCTTATATGTACGGATTTGGATTTTCTATTACTTCGTAGTCGAAAATCTAATTTCGTTTTTTTAATGCTTACGTGAACAAAGTGTACTTATTATATATTTATTTAGATATATATAGATCTATTGAACAATTGATGCACCGAACGGTGTCTAATGAATGTGACCAAGTGAATGTGATTATGTGATGCACCGAATGGTGTCTAGTGAATGTGACGAATTGACCAATTGAATGTGACGAATTGACCAAGTGAATGTGAATTATTGAATGTGTACGTATGTATTGACTGATAGTTATAAATAAGGATTTTATTATTGTATAGTTTTGTTCCACTGAGTAAAAGCCAATTTTACTCAGGCGTGCATATTGTCCTTTATGTACATTAGGTTACAGGTTCATCCAGAAAGATTGATCGAGGGCTCGGGACCGTTAAAGACCAAGATTTTATAAAAGAAAGTAACATTATATTTTTTTTATGTAATGAAGTTTTGTAATAATTCTCGAATAATGTAATGTTTTGTATCGATTAATGGAACTCTGTTTGATTCTGATTACTGTTAAGTGACACGTCAGCCTAGCCGGGTTGGGGTGTTACAGATGAGGCCCCTCGTGTTAGTTTATCCGATTGCATTTGCAACTCTAACGAGTCGACGGGTGATGAGAACCCCCGTGTTAGTTTATCCGATTGCATTAGCAACTCTAACGAGTCGACGGGTGATGAGGCCCCTCGTGTTAGTTTATCCGATTGCATTTGCAACTCTAACGAGTCGACGGGTGATGAGAACCCCCGTGTTAGTTTATCCGATTGCATTAGCAACTCTAACGAGTCGACGGGTGATGAGGCCCCTCGTGTTAGTTTATCCGATTGCATTTGCAACTCTAACGAGTCGACGGGTGATGATAACCCTCGTGTTAATTTATCTGATTGCATTAGCAACTCTAACGAGTCGACGGGTGATGATAAGCCTTGTGTTGGTGTTGATTTTCGTGATGGTCTCGGCAATTCTGTTGAGTAATTGCGGGATGGTGTGAGGTGGTCTTGTGACAATGCATTCTTCCTCTCGAACGAGTAGGAGGGTGCTGCTTGCAACTCCCGTGGTGATGACAATGACGACGACTGTGCTGCTAACGTTGATTCTAATGATGGCGCCTTCTGTGATGGCCCGGAAAAATCTGAATGCATTCCTAAAAAGGCTTTCCTTCCACATAGGACTTCGAAGAAAACGACACCCAAAGAGTACAAGTCCGACTTATGGGTCACGCCTTCATCCTTTAAGTATGCTGGATCAACATACGCATATGTGCCGCTTATAACTCGATCAAGGACAATACGTTGCCTTCGATAAGTTGGTTGGATGACAGAAAGCTCAAAACCATATAGTTTTGCATCCAACCAGTCATCTAATAAAATCTTAGAGCTTTTAACATTTCGATGAATGACGCTAAAGTCACGTCCCTCATCATAGTGAATGTAACTGAGTGCACGCGCAATACCTAGACATATATGCAACCTTTGCGTCCATGTGAGCGAGGTTGGATCATCTAGGTACTGGTCGAGACTCCGCTTGTCCTCAAACTTGTATACAATGATCTTCTCATCATTCTCATCACAAAATCCAACAATAGTGGCGAGATTTGGATGCTTCAGACTCGCAAGCATCGTAATCTCCCACTTAAACTCGGTGAATCCTCGCCAAGATTCAGAATCGAACCTCCGGGCGACAATATCAATCCATTTTCCAAACCTGAAGATTCTTCCCTTGTACATTTTTCCTGATCTACCTTGTCTGAAGAGATATCCATCAGAAAAACTATAGGTAGCATTTTTAATGTCTATGAGGGGAATTTTTAAGGAATTAATCTCTTCTTCAATAGAAGACATCTCATGTACATTTGTGTTTATCAAAATAATTATGCAACTAATAACTAGGCTAGATAGAAATGAATATTAATGTGAACTTGTGAATTAATTAAGCAACTAATTAAGGGGACATTTGACCAACAGCAAGCTAGTGCTAGCTGCCACTACGCATAAATAATTAGCATAGAAATTAAACATCTCACTTGATCTCTTGTTTTTTGTAAAATATTGTCATCTGTTCAACTAACTCTTATTTTTATAAAGAATTGAAGGATTAAATAAACATGAAAAAGATTAGAAGTTTGAAGTACATTAAAGTTTTACTGATTAAATTTCGGTTTTCCAATGTGGTTTGGACAAACAATAATACTAATTAATTTAGCTTTAATGATCTATTTTAATACTCCGTAATATAATATGAAGGTTGTTGTATTGACATTTTTAGTGTATTATATATATTCAATATATTTCATAATTAGAAAGATATATTAACAATTAACATCGAATTTTTTATATCATTAATATTATCCGTTTTGCTCTCTAGAATCTCATTGATATGTCTTTGGTTGCTGTTATAAAAAACTATGAAGTTATCATGCCTAATTAAAACACGTTGTTGATATTAGAGAGATGCACATGACACTGCTTATAAACCCAAACCTATTCTATCAACCAACAATCGATGTAAGATTTGCCTAGTTATTATAAACCCTTTGCTCTACATAAAGCTCAAACCAACATTTTGAAAGTCTTTGTAACAATATATATATAGAGTGACTTTAATGTGGTTAAGGACTTAAGGGTGCATTACCAATTAAGCTTTGTAACCAACATCGAACCGCTCTCGCGAGCCACTAATTATGGTAGCGTAGTTGGAAGATATGCATGCACCTACATGTGAACAAATATTATAAACATTTTTAGTAGACTTGTTTTTTTAATTGATTGTCCATTAATTAGGTCATTGTTTTACAAAATTAGCTAGCTTGCAATAGAATATAATTATTTATTGTCATTAGTTGTGTTACATCTTGATGAGATCTGTAGTTATTTTATTGTCGTTGACAAAATGCAAATTATTTGAAGATCTAAAACATTATCGACAAGATTGTTTGTTATCATATGCTTTTGTCATATTTTTCTTTTAATTTCTGTGTTCTTGCACACGTTGATTCATTTTTAAAACTATATATATGGTGAAACCCTAGCGTTATAACCCGTCGTCGATTACTGAAATAGCAATAAAGCATAATTGCTGACTTAATTGGTCTACAAAAGAAATACATGCAAATACCAAATTAATTACATAACTTACGATAATGATCAATTTAGTTTCTCTAAAAATATTGTCTAAAAGCCCTATGATCCCATCGAGTACCGTCCGTGAAACAACGAAAGACAACAAAAAGAAGGGAGCAAGTTTTTTTTTAACGGCGGATTTACATTAAGAAGAAAACTAATAAGAAGCTAAAACAACAACAAAAAAAGTTATAGTTTGTGCATAAAACTAAAATTACACCACATAAACGAATCTAACCAATTCATTTTAGCTTTAATTTTTACCCAAAGGAAGCTAAGAATTTTTATTTCATCTAAAGCTTTTCTTGGACATGGGGCAATATGTCTAAAAATCCAATTTTTTTACGCACACTAAATACACCAAAGATACCTCTTGAGAATTGCTTTAATAACCTTTTGTTGATGATACCTTTTCCTCCAACCATAACCACTCATGTCCAAAAGAGAATTCAATGATCTAAATGGAGTAATTGGAAGATTCAACCATATCCCCACCTGAGACCAAATTACACGAGTAAAAGAACAAAGGTCGAAGAGATGATTTGTATCCTCTTCAAACCTGTAACACAAAGGGCATGAAATTGCTCCAATATGTATGCCTCTATGTGATAGAGAAATTAACACGAGTCGGAACACGATTTAGCATGATGCGCCAATGCAAAAAATTTGCTTTTATTGATAACCAACTGTTGTCCTCAAAAGAGCCTTTACATTGAGTAAAAGATTTATGATCAGTTAACCATCTCAAAGATCTTGATAAGAAATTATTGCCGTGCTCTGAATCCATCTTCAAGTATCATTATTGTTTGAGAATCTTATAAATTTCTCATTTCTAATTTTATTGGATAACTTAATTTAAATCATTAAATAAATCTTGATGTAGTTATTATTTATTTTAGTTTAAGGCAGTACTTTTTAATTATTAAAAAACATAAACTATACTTGCTTGTTTCATTGCTGGCAACATAATGAAGCAGTTATTTTTTTAATCTTAACTTTTTTAATTAATCAAAAAATTAAAAACTAAATTATTTTAATTATAAAGTTTTTCGCAATTAAAAATATCTTTTCTTAGAACAGCAAAAAAAAATCTATATATCTATCTAGCTCACAACATATATAAGAAGAGAAAACGTGTGAGTCATCATATATTAGGTAGATAAAGTGCACCTATTCCTCCATAAATAAGACCGGCCACTTTGGGTTATGACATATTCACATTCAACATCTCTAATATATAGCCCTTAACAATTGTGACACCCCGCCCGGTGGCGGAAAACACCGGGCTGTCATAGAATTGGATATCCATAGTAAACAAAGCACATGGT
>JAOYNQ010104111.1:0-13214 GCA_026259685.1 Tagetes patula | reverse complement strand
ACGATTACAATTTAACGGGTAACAACTTCGGGTCCGAGACGGGCATTCGGGTTCGGGTTTGGGGCAGATGTCACAATCATCACACAATACATCCAAAACATCCAAACACTTATAATTATTAAACATCATTTAGTTTAAATCATAAGTCTTCAAACTCATTAATCGGAGTTAAACGGTGGAAGTCTTAATATTAATCAAAATAAAACCCGTTTGAGAAGTCAACCCAAAAGTCAAACATAACACAAACAAACACCAAATTAACTTTAAACAATCAATATAAAACAAATTAAGAAAATTAGTGACTAAGTTAAAAGTGAATCTCTTCGTTGACTAGAACTCTAGAACCCCTCTCCATCCCGAGCCATCTTGCAACGCCAAGTGGCATCCTCCTCTACAACCTGAAACATCAATCTAACACGTACACAAAGTCAGCTAGACTGAATGAGTTCAAGTTTTATATATAAACAAATATGTACATGTAAAATACTTCTTTATAAATACATAAACAACACATAAACACATCAACAAACATCAATCATCAGGCAACGTTATCGGTACTTCCCGTCGGAGGGTGTTACCGGTCATCCCGTCTCTAGGGTGTTACAAACCGCCAATGTCAAAACCACAACAAATCCCGCGGCAATCCTCATACCAAACTCGTATTCTCATCAATCAGATTTTTGCTTTCAAGTTTGTTGACTCGTAGCTGCTGCCTAATATCATCAAATAACTCAGCTTTCTTCACCAATTCCTCTTTTAGATGTAATATCATATCTTCATTTTCTTAGTTTGTTTGCTCCAATTTAGTATACATTTCAAAAAACTGCATCTTCAACACAAGAGCAACCACTGACATTTCTTCATTTTGAACTTCTTCGGGAGATTTCAACTCCTCTTGTTTAGCTTGATCTTTCACTTTTTTTGAATAATAATCTCTCGTTTCTTAACTTTTCTAATTCACATTCCATTTCAGCTTAACCTCTCACTAACTTCTTGTGCACTTGTTCGAAACTATTATATTTCTTTTGAAGCTTCTTAAATGAATTTGAGCTTCTTGAAACTCTTTAACCGACGCACTTAAATCCTTATTCTCCCATTCCATTTTATATGCCATTTCTTTATATAACGAATCGTTAGCAGCCAAACGGTCTCTTAGTTCTGCAACCGTTTATGAGACAATTTGTCAACCGTCATCTTTGCTTCATGGCATTCTGTATAAATATCATCAAAACATGATTTGTATTTCCAACAATTTTGTTTTGCTTTCTTTATGTGCTAAAGCTTGGTTGCATTTTCAGATAATCTTGTTTGAGAATCGAGACGTGTTTGACGTGAGCAAAACAAAAATGATTTTTCTTCCTCCCATTCGGTTTTACTGGATTTGAAATTATCTTGAAGCTTTTTATGTGCTTCCTCGATGCTGAAACTGTTCGTTTTTCCTCTTTAACTTTTCCAAATTCTTCCTCCAGTTTACTTATTACTTCATCTCTCTGAATCAATTCCTTACCCGTTCTTTGTTACAAACTTCAAACACTTGCTTATCTTTGAGCAATAAAGCTCTTTTCAAATCTTCGATCTCCATGTTGCTCGAGTAAACTTATGACTTCAAAGATTCCGAAACTGTTTTCGCTTCTTCTAAAGCCGAAACAAGCTCTTTGTTTTCTCCCTCAAATGTTTTAACCTTTCCTGTGTTTTCGTACCGAAGCTTTTCATATGCAGAATTAAGGTGTTTAAAAGCCGATTCTTTTTCTTCAAAACTTGAATTGAGTTCTTGATGGAGTTGACTCAGTGTTATTAATTCAGTTCTTGGGCTTGTTTTTCGGATTGCAGTTTTGCTTCTTGAACTTTGGTTATTAGTTTATCTTGAGCTCTTTTTAAGATCTTGCATAAATGTGTCTTTATATTAATTTCTTCCTCAAGTTTCTCCTTTTGAATCAAGTTTCTTCCTCAAGTTTCTACTTCATCTCTCTGAATCAATTCTTTACTTACCCACTCTTTTTAAATTATTGTTCATAGTTTATCGTAGTAATATTAATTTATATAATAACCATTTGAATATATAAATTAATATTACTACGATAAACTATGAACAAGAAGAAAAAAATTTGAAAGAACAAGAATACAAATACATGAAACTAGCCTACCTTAAGAACAAAAGAAATATTAAGATGAAGAAGAAGAGATGAGAATGAGCAAAAGAGTTGGAGGGGATTAAAGTTAGGATTAAATACGTGGCTAGATTAGGGTTTAGGTGTGTAATCTTGGAGAATAGGTTATTTAATAAAAGAAAAAGAAAAATAAAAATAAAAAAAGGAAATTTTGAAAAATACCACCACCACTCAGTCTTCCGCCTCTCATACCATAATACGGAAGAAGGGGGTGGCGGTGGTGAGACTAGGGAAGGCAGGACTAGGAAGGACTCAAAGACTAGAAAAACTCTAATATTTATAAGAAAGGTTGAGAACTCATGAGAGAACTCAAGAAAACTCTTGGTCTTCCTCTTTGGTCAATTGTTTCAGTTTCATGATATTCAAGCTAAAAGTCAAACAGTTTGACTTTTAGCTTGACTTTTGAATCTGACCAAATTGGTCAACCTAAAATCCAACTGAACATGGTTATGTGATCATCATATTGTTTGTATCATTGCCCTAGAGTTTTACCTACTGATGATCATGTTAACCATGTGAATTGACGAGTCAAACTTATTGTCTAATAAAGTCAAAGTGCATAATTATTAAAAATGCCGAAATGAACATATAAACCTATGCAACCTAAACTTTGACATATCACAGTTTATACAACATACAAGGACATGTTGAACATGCCCAACTTGTCATTTCCTGAACTGGTCTTGTTTCGCCATTTAAAGTCAAGCAGTTTGACTTCTGCTTTGACTTTCAAATCTGACCCGTTTGGTCAATTCAAAATTAGAAGTTGATAAAGGCTGGAAATGTGACCATATTATGATAGGCAATGGCCCTTAGAGGTCGTACCTACTGGTCGTTGCTTAATTTGATCAATTGATAAGTCAAGGCTATATATATGCATACTTTGGTAAAAAATGCCTTTTTTGGCGAAAATGGTTTAAAACGTAGCAGAAGTACAATCTGACCTCAAGACCACTTATGCATCAACTTTAAACTTATTTTGACTTGCCGGACTTGTCGTTGACCCAATTGACCACCCGGCGCCGCTTATGCGCGCACGGCTAGTTTATGCAAATTTAAATGCATAATTTAGCCGATATGGGTCAAAAGCCAAATAAGGGGGTGTTTGGTAGCCTCTTAATGATCATTCAGAGTCTTACCTCTTAATGGTTCAAAACCTCTGAATCATTAAGTGATAAAAAGATGTTAAATGATTAAGAGGTAGCCTTTGAATGGTAAACCCCACCCAATTCATCATATTTTTAAAACTTACCTTATAATGGATTTTTGAACCATTAAGAGGTAGATTCTTACTGGTTATTCAGAGGTTATTCAGATGCTACCAAACAGCCCCTAAGTTCTAATCAGAATGTATGGTATATACAGCCAAAATAGACGAGTCTTCATACTCGGAAGGGTAACCACATTCTTGTCGGTCAACGCTTAATCTAACGAACCAAACAACATTCTAAGTACCGAGTCATGTAACAAAGATTACAAAATGACTCATGAACATTCTAACAGATAATTATATCTGTTTCATTTCGGACTATAGAGCCCTCTAGATAATTGGACCTAGGACAAACGAACTGAAAGTACGGCTTTGTTATCGAAACTTATATAAAAGTTAAGTGCTAGCAAAGGTAAATACTCTTAGACTATTTTACGTTTAAAACTTTGGATACGACGTTAGCCGCTTGGAACGGGTATTATATAAAAAGGCAAATGCTTTCAAAAATATAAGAATCTGGTTTAATCCGTTTTGTGAAAACATGTTTAATAATATGCTTAGAAATCAACCTAAAATAAGTAACATGATCAAATTAATCAGTTTGACAACTTCAAGTGGTCTAGTTTATATTTGCGGTCCTCTATGAACGACTTCAAAGACTCTTGGCGTGAAGCGAAACAATAATGAAGCTTTTAACTCTTTCTTCTAGATCCTGTCTCCTCTCCTTTTCATAGGTTAGCTCTTGCAAAAGTTGCACAATTAAGGAAACCATTTCGTTTAAAAAGACAACCGTGCAAATATATTTTCAATCTAAATTATGCTATCCAAAGTGAGTAAGCATCAGCTATATGATTACTGTTTAGGGAGCATAAGTCGAGAATCCGCAATGTCAATTTGAAGAGCAAAATTTTTTGAGAACTTGGAAAATCATGTCTCTCTAACCTATGTAAGATGATAATCACAAACCTAAAAGCTTATCAATATATAAATTTTATAATTCTAAACCAAATCATAAAATAATACTAACATGAGTTCAATTAACAAAATCAGAACCTATTGTCCTATACTCCCTCTTATGGACAACTAAGAATTACTCTTTACAATACTTTAAAAATATTAGAAGTTAAAATCCATTAAGATAAAAAATGTTACCTACATCTGTTTCATGAGTTGGTTGTTCAACAGCAATTGTTCTTTATATTGTGTCTGTAGTGTGAAGAAACCTGGTTAGTATTCTAAGAAATTTTCCCAATAAAATTTTATAACAATAACAACAATGATAGAAACAAAAAAAATCGAATATCTATATACTGAAAAACACTAAGAAAGTCATGATTCACAGGCTATTCACTAATACAAGAACACTGATAATTAATATGAACAGGACCATCACAACTAGAGCAGGAATAAAATATTTAAATGTCAAATAAAGTAGTTACTAATCCTAAATTTCAGCCTATTCATTCAGCTCCTAGCATTCACCCATCCACTGTTACTTCCCAACATTCAGTCCACTAACCCACCGATTTCTCTCCTAATTAAAATGGTTTTGGCGCCAACACTTCTTTTAACTTTGCGACTGAAGATTGGATCGCCTAGCATCAACTGGGTTTGTCGTGACCTGATTGGATTCTTATCAATAATAATAATAATAATACTCGAAACTCTCAAAACATAATGTCTTTGCTCTTCCCTCTCCTAGATGAATACGAAGACTATGTTGGCCCTCTATGGATCACAAACACTTGAATCAATCACACTCTATGAACAACAAGCATACACACTAATCTGACTTTCTATAATATGAACGTGTTAACCATTTACAAACACTTTACTTTGTACATATAGGCAATAAACATAATTTTTTTCTAACTGCCTTTAAGCAACATAACTTCTAGAAACTTCTTAAATTGCTATAAACGATATTTTGGTTGTTGAATTTGTTCTTGACACTCTAGACCTTTGACTTTACAAACTTTACATATGACACTAAAAATTTGACCCTCATGGATGTTAAAAACTACAAATCAACAGTACTCCATAAGAGCTGCTGCTGATGTTGATTGACAAAGATATAGACAGCGATGTGATAAAGAAAGAAAATGACCTCAAATTATTCTTCGTAAGCGTCAATCTGACCATCCTGTAACGAGCATTTGTATGTGCTTTAATATAATATCCATATTGGCAAAGATAGCATAAAAGCATTAGTTCTAGATAGTAGTGTGATACTGTGGTTACATCCTAAGTTCTTTACACAGGTTTTAAATCTAAAACAAAGCTAGTAATCATTTGTCTAGCAAAATTAATAGACTGAGAGATTTCAATTACATACTTTTCTAATTTAAAATTTTTGTTGGCTTTCATGATTTAATTACAATTGAGTAATTCTTTCTTAATTACAAGTTTTCATTACATAATACTTACCTTCCTAATTGAAAGATTTTAAATACGTAACTTGCTAATGGGAATATTGCAATCACTCAATTTCTTAGTTATTGTCATTTCCTTTTTAGACTAATCTAGATAGTTTTTGTAAGAACTTAAACTAACCTCCGAAGCATCGGGTGTATCTTCCTCTATTTCCTCACTAGCTCCCCCGAGATCCTTTTACAACACAAACACATTCAAATTAGAGCATAATTCGTTGTGTGTGCATGAGGGTTAAGATCTTATTACCTGCTCAAGAAATCTCTCAACCGCCTTTTTTGATTTTAACAATTTGCTGGTTCCGGGTTGTATATAGTACTACACGATTGCATAATATTAATGATACAAAATGATAGCTGATATACTGCTATGATTGAAGTTAAGCAATCTGAAATTACCTTGTTGTATCCCTTTCCTTGTGTGCGTGTTTTTCTTCCCATCAACCATCTATCAGGAAAGCCTTCAGCTTGTATACGCTGCAATAATGAATGCTATGAGCATATACAAACCTCAATGAAGAATAGGATGAACAAAATCACACGAATATTGTACCTTCCCTATCCACGGGGCTGCATTTGCAGTCCTCTTAGATTTCTTTTTATCTTGGGTGGTCTCCAAACTTAGGGTTTAAAATCTGCCATCACAACTTCAAATAATCCTCAATGTGAGCAAACGTGATTGAAACTGATTCCGGTCGGTGAACGGTGGTTGTGGTAGTGCGGCATGAAGGTGGTTATGGTGGTGCCGGCTGGTGCTGCGTGAAGGTGGTTTTTATGGTGCGGACCACCGTTCACCGACCACAGTTAGTTTCAATCACGTTTGCTCACATTGAGGATTATTTGAAGTAGTGATGGCAGATATTAAAACCCTAGGTTTGGAGACCACCCAAGATAAAAAGAAATCTAAGAGGACTACAAATGCAGCCCCATGGATAGGGAAGGTACAATATTCGTGTGATTTTTTTCATCATATTCTTGAATGAGGTTTATATATGCTCATAGCATTTATTATTGCAGCGTGTACAAGCTAAAGGCTTTCCTGATGGATGGTTGATGGGAAGAAAAACACGCACCCAAGGAAAGGGATACAACAAGGTAATTTCAGATTGCTTAATTTCTATCATAGCAATATATCAACTATCATTTTGTATCATTAAGATTATGCAATCGTGAAGTACTATATACAACCCAGAACCGGCAAATTGCTTAAATCAAAAAATGCGGTTGAGAGATTTCTTGAGCAGGTAATAAGATCTTAACCCTCATGCACACACAACAAATTATGCTCTAATTTGAATGTTTTTGTGTTGTAAAAGGATCTCGGGGGAGCTAGTGAGGAAAAAGAGGAAGATACACTCGATGCTTCGGAGGTTAGTTTAAGTTCTTAAAAAAACTATCTAGATTAGTTTAAAAAGGAAATGACAATAACTAAGAAATTGAGTGATTGCAATATTCCCATTAGCAAGTTATGTATTTAAAATCTTTCAATTAGGAAGGTAAGTATTATGTAATGAAAACTTGTAATTAAGAAAGAATTACTCAGTTGTAATTAAATCATGAAAGCCAGCAAAAATTTTAAATTAGAAAAGTATGTAATTGAAATCTTTCGATCTGTTAATTTTGCTAGACAAATTATTACTAGCTTTGTTTTATATTTAAAACTTGTGTAAAGAACTTAGTATGTAACCACAGTATTACACTAATATCTAGAACTAATGCTTTTAGGCTATGTTTGCCAATATGGATATTATATTAAAGCACATACAAATGCTCGTTACAGGATGGTCAGATTGAAGCTTATGAAGAAATTGAAAATCTTCGAAAACAACTACAGGACTCTGTCAATGAAAAAAATAAATTTGAGGTCATTTTCTTTCTTTATCACATCGCTGTCTATATCTTTGTCAATCAACATCAGCAGCAGCTCTTATGAAGTATTGTTGATTTGTAGTTTCTTACATCCAAGAGGGTCAAAGTTTTAGTGTCATATGTAAAGTTTGTAAAGTCAAAGGTCTAGAGTGTCAAGAACAAAGTCAACAACCGAAATATCGTTTATGGCAGTTTAAGAAGTTTCTAGAAGTTATGTTGGTTAAAGGCAGTTAGGAAACCATTATGTTTATTGCCTATAAGTATAAAGTCAAGTGTCTGTAAATGGTTAACACATTCATATTATACAAAGTCAGATTAGTGTGTATGCTTGTTGTTCATAGAGTGCGATTGATTCAAGTGTTTGTGATCCATAGAGGGCCAACATAGTCTTCGTGTTCCTCTAGGAGAGGGAAGAGCAAAGACATTATGTTTTGAGAGTTTTGAGTATTATTATTATTATTGATAAGAATCTAATCAGGTCACGTAAACCTAGCTGATGCTAGGCAATCCAATTTTCGGCCGTAAAGTTAAAAGAATTCTTAGCGCCAAAACCATTTTTATCAGGAGAGAAATCAGTGGTTTAGTGAACTGAATGTTAGGAAGTAACAGTGGATGGGTGAATGCTAGGAGCTGAATGAATGGGCTGAAATTTAGGATTGGTAACTACTCTATTTTACATTTAAATATTTTATTCTTAGTGGTGCTGGTCCTGTTTAAATTAATTATCAGTGTTCTAGTATTAGTGAATAACCTGTGAATCAGGACTTTCTTAGTGTTTTTCAGTATATACATATTCGATTTTTTTTTGTTTCTATCATTGTTTTTATTGTTATTATTATAAAATTTTATTGGGAAAATTTCATAGAATACTAACCAGGTTTCTTCACACTACAGACTCAATATAAAGAACAATTGCTGTTGAACAACCAACTCATGAAACAGATGGAGGTAACATTTTTTATCTTAATGGATTTTGCCTTCTAATTTTTTTAAAGTATTGTAAAGAGTAATTCTTATTTGTCCATAAGAGGGAGTATGGGACAATAGGTTCTAATTTTGTTAATGTACTCATGTTAGTATTATTTTATAATTTGGTTTAGAATTATAAAATTTATATATTGAAAAGCTTTTAGGTTTGTAATTATCATCTTAAATAGGTTAGAGAGACATGATTTTGCAAGTTCTCAAAAATTTTTGCTCTTCAAATTGACATTACGGATTCTCGACTTTTGCTCCCTAAACAGTAATCATATAACTGATGCTTACTCACTTTGGATAGCATCATTCAGATTGAAAATATATTTGCGCGGTTGTCTTTTAAAACGAAATGGTTTCCATAATTGTGCAACTTTTGCAAGAGCTAACCTATGAAAAGGAGAGGAGACAGGATCTAGAAGAAAGAGTTAAAAGCTTCAATATTGTTTCGCTTCACGCCAGGAGTCTATGAAGTCGTTCATAGAGGACTGCAAATCTAAACTAGACCACTTGAAGTTGTCAAACTGAATAATTTGATCATGTTACTTATTTTAGGTTGTTTGCTAAGCATATTATTAAACATGTTTTCACAAAACGGATTAAACCGGATTCTTATATTTATGAAAGCATTTGCCTATTTATATAATACCCGTTCCAAGCGGCTAACGCCGTATCCAAAGTTTTAAACATAAAATAGGCTAAGAGTATTTATGTTTTGCTACTTGTTAACGGTTATATAAGTTTCGATAACAAATTCGTACTTTCAATTCGTTTGTCCTAGGTCCAATTATCTGGAGGGCTCTATAATCCGGAAAGAAACAGATATAGTTATGTGTTAGAATGTTCACGAGTCATTTTGTAATCTTTGTTACATGACTCGGTACTTAGAATGTGTTTGGTTCGTTAGATTAAGCGTTGACCGACAAGAATGTGGTTTATACCCTTCCGAGTATGAAGACTCGTCTATTTTGGCTATATATACCATACATTCTGATTAGAACTTATTTGGAAGGCTTTTGACCCATATCGGCTAAATTATGCATTTAAATTTGCATAAACTAGACGTGTGCGCATAAGCGGCGTCGGGTGGTCAATTGGGTCAATGACAAGTCCGGCAAGTCAAAATAAGTTTAAAGTTGATGCATAAGTGGTCTTGAGGTCAGATTGTGCATCGGCTACGTTTTAAACCATTTCGCCAAAAAGGGTATTTTTGACCAAAGTATGCATATATATAGCCTTGACTTATCAATTGAACAAATTAAGCAACAACCAGTAGGTAAGACCTCTAAGGGCCATTCTCTATCCTAATATGGTCACATTTCCAACCTTTATCAAGTTCTAATATTGAATTGACCAAACGGGTCAGGTTTGAAAGTCAAAACAAAAGTCAAACTGCTTGACTTTAAGTGGCGAAACAAGACCAATTCAGGAAATTACGAGTTGGGCATGTTCTAATATGTCCTTGGATGTTGTATAAACTGTGATATGTCAAAATTTAGGTTGCATAGGCTTATATGTTCATTTCGGCATTCATAAGAATAACACACATGAATTGAATTGAATTGAATTGGATCAAATGAATAAAAATAAATAAATCGAATAATGATATAATAGCTCACATGATTTCACCCTAAAGCATAAACTGAAAAAGAGGCTATGAATACTCACTTGATAATTTATCGGTGGAATAAAACTAAAGGTTTGATTAAGGCACCGAAAATCTCCTTTACCACCTAAGGAATGGTGTCTTATGTTAGATTGGTAACTATAGACGATTCGGGAAATTAGAGTCCTATTAGGAAATCGGGGTTTTTAAATTAATAATTGATTTAGGTAAAAGTTGCAAATAGTTATTTTGAACAATTAATATGTATTAAATAAATAAAAACGCTAAATGATTATTACCAATAGGTTAAGTAAAATGTATAATACTTAATGCAATACTTAAAGATAATTGATAAAAAGTCAATTAAATAAATAAGGGACTAAATACTTATTTAGGATAATTAAGAAGTATATAGTTAAATAGTATTATTGGTCTAGTTGTAGATCATTTTTAACTAAAAAGATTTGAGTAGACAAGCTACCAATTTATAACTTTAACCCTTCTAAAAGGTATATAAAATTTATAAATTTATTTCTTTAATAGACTGTTATGACTTTTCTAAGATTTGAAAGAAATAAACGTCTACCATTTATCAAAACAATGTTTATAAACATTATATTTTAAAACTAATAAATTTATAAAGCTTCAATATGCATTTGAACATTTTGGATTTAAACAAAAATTCCTTGTTTGACAACATTTAATGAACCTTTAATTAATTGGAGTTATTGTGTTACATAAATTTAATAGCAATTTTTAGGAAAAATTTTGTATTAAATAATAAGCAAAAAAAGAGTCAAGAATGAACAGAAGGTTCGAACCCGAGACCTTTTATGTTTATCACAAACCACCAAACCAGTTGAACAAAGTGTGTTTTTTTGTTTAAATAGCAGAAACAAAGTTATTAAGTCATAAACCTCAAATCCTAACATAAACCTAGCATCTAATCACCATAATTGAACACAAAATCAATTCCGAGAGTGAAATTAAAAAGAGAATTCTAGATCTACACATCAATATGAGTTTAGAGATGTGTTTGATTACCTGATTCGATGACGAATTGATAATGACAATTACGAGCAGAAAATCCGACTGGGGGAGGTATCCAAGATGATCCAGAAGAGCCAATGTGACCAAATTGTTGATCCAGAAACAACTATTGATGATGAACGATTAAAAACCCCAAGGTAATTGAAGATGATAACGAACCGGAGGATGTCGTCGACTGTGTAACAGTGGATGAAGAAGACGAAAATTGATTGATGTTTATGTGTGTGTTATAGCTGTAATTGGTGTTGCAGGAGGTGAAGTGAAGTCGAATGAATGTTGTGATAAGATATATATGTTTAATTTGAGATCAAAGCCTAAAAACGAGCTCGAGTTGTTTACGGAAATAAAAGAGCCCAATCCAACTGATATTGCGCAATTCTTGTTAAATTTATTTGATATACAGATGTTACAAGATTGTAGGAAGGTTTTAAATGAAACTTACAGTTTTTACCCTTTTGGTTTCGTGTTGTTTTAAACTTGTATTATGAAGTTTCAAATCAAGTTTCGCTAAATACACATTTAGCCCTTCTAAGTTAGTTTTGTTAGTTACAACTCCATCGAACGAATGAAATATGGCTTAAACAAGTGAATTAGATATTTACTTCAAATGAATGAATGAAATCAATGATAACTTGTAAAAGTAAAACGTATACTGCCGTGAATCGGATTTGGATTTGGATTTGATCGGGTTTCGTTTGAAGCAAATGTTACAATACTGGATCCCCTTACTGAATGATACTTTAAAATGAGCATCAAACATCATCAGCAGCTTACAAATAAAAGCATGATCAAAGGATTCATTAAAGTTGAATCCTTGAGTGATGAAAACTGAAAATAAAAACCTAAAGCTTGAAAGATGGTTAGTAATGAATTTGGATGTGTGTAAGAAAGAGATGGGTCTAACTTATGGAGAAAGAGTGTTGAAAGACACTCATTTTGTTTAAAAAAATTTAGGAATTTGAGTGGATTGTAATCTCGATTTAACGGGAGATGGAGATGCCGATGCTTGGTGCCTTGGTGTTGTAGGAGATGATGGTGGTTGGTGGTCGTTGTAGATGGTGGTGGTTGATAATGATGCTTAAAAGGGAAGGGTGGAGGTTGGGTTATATTTTAATAACAACAACAATACTAGCAATATTGTTACAAGTTTGGTCCTTTAGTGGTATAGTGACTAAAATGCCCTCATGAGCATTACACATGAGGGAAATTAACTGGAAAACTTAATTGCTGTTAGAGTAAATTACATTTTTTGGCCTTTATAATGAGCCAAATTACGGATCGTAGCCTTTATTTTAAATTTTTACACTGGTTGACCTTTATATAAATTTTTATCACGTTTTTGGGCCTTTAATCTAACTGTCGCTAGATTCTGCCGTTAATTCCCCTCATGTGCAATGCACATGAGGGTATTTTAGTCTTTTTACAACTAAATAACAAAAACTGAATTTTTATTATTATTAAAACCCACCTCCACCACCAAAACCATCTTCTTTCTTCTTAATCTTCCACATTCATCATCAAAATCCAACTAAAAAACATCCCCTTCATCACTTCACATTTCACTAACACTTATTTTTTGTAATGAAGACGATGAGCAAAATAAGCCAAATCATCCGTCTGAAACAAGTCGTTCAACCGTGGAGCCGCGTTTCCCTCGTGACGTAGGCTGTTTTATTTTCTTCAAATCGCCATAGATCTTCATAGCTTTTAGCTTCGTTGATTTCATGAAATTGTGAATGAGTTTGGTAATGATCTGTATGTTGAAGGTGTTTCTGTTTCCGATGACGTTGTTGACGCCGTCGTAAAGGTCGTCGTTCCACTGCTACTTGTTCATTTGTTAAAGATGGTGATGTTGTCAAGCATTTAAAGAATTACTTATCTACCAAAAATAAGTAAGTGCACACACA
>JAOYNQ010104095.1:0-13217 GCA_026259685.1 Tagetes patula | reverse complement strand
CTCTTTAATTTGAGTATAATATTGCTATACTAAAAATTTAATTTTTAAAAATATATTTCGTGTTTCGGTTTACCACGATTTTGTTTCAAAACTTATTGAAACGTTCATGAATATCCTTAAAAGCATCACTTGAATGTTGTGTCCCGAGCGTAGCGCGGGCACTAAACTAGTATACATATAAAATAAAATACGTACCTTCAACGTTTACATTTTTTAGAGCAAATTATATAAGGGAATGTTTGTACACACCTTCTATATATTTGTCACATCTTTTTTTTTTTAAATCTTTAAAACTTGTTAAAAATTCTCAATAAACTTTTTTTTTCTTGTTTGTTAAAAAAATTATGTTTCTAAATGAAAATAATAATATGCGTACATAAAAAATGTTTGGCGTGAATATTCAACTATTCAGTTAACGGGTTTGTCATATCGGTTTGTTCGGTTATGAAATCTTTTTATTCGGTCGTGAAGTCGTTATTTTTTGCTAATCTAACCGAATTCAATCGCTTTACCAAAGTTATTGAATCGGTACGAACCCTGAGATAAAATGACTATTTACTCATACGTTTAAGACGGTGTCTTTTGTCATAGGACCACATAATAGCGCACGGTTTTTTATCATATTTAGATTTATACCAAGTAAAAATAAAATTTTATAGAAAAATGGCTAAAATGTAACTTTTTGCTTAAAACTATTAAGATTAGAGATGAAGTGTAAGTAATTTTAAAAGTTAAAGTGAAAATAATGTTAAAAGAAACAAGTTACCCTAATTTTTTGTTTTACCTTATGCATGGAAATTATAAACATGCATGTTTTCTTATTTTTTTAGTTTTTTTTTTAAAATGCCATCCAATCTACGTTACATGTAACATAAATATTTACATGAAAATATATTGTACTCGGTCTGTCAATCGCTCCAAAAAGAATTCGTGTTTACGAGTGGGTTAAATTGCTAGTTATATACCTTCTATAATCTAATGTCAGCGGTGGCATTCGGCAAACCACCAACCGCCACATGTCACAATCCGGTTGGCTGGAACTTTTTTTTTTCTTTTTTACCTTTTCTGGATTTGTAATTTGATAAAGCACATATTGATACTTTGGTCTAATAATATAATTTCTTCTTGCTAAGTTTCTTCAGGTTTTTCTAAGATCTTAGGTTCAAGACTTAGCATCTACTTTTTTCATTTATTTTTGTTGTTTCTAACTTTTTTTTTATCTGACAACTTTTCACTGCAACGTCCTCAACTATATACTTTTAATCATTTATGTTTAATCATATTATTGTTTAAATGACTTTTATGAATTTACACTATACAGTTATTTACATAACTTTGACATGTTAACGACTTTAAACCTTACTCTACGGTCTGCATCAGAACATAGAAGACATGAAACTTTCTTTATCAATACGTGTGAAAAGGTCATAAACGTGAGACCT
This sequence comes from Tagetes patula, assembly GCA_026259685.1. Taxonomy (NCBI): domain Eukaryota; kingdom Viridiplantae; phylum Streptophyta; class Magnoliopsida; order Asterales; family Asteraceae; genus Tagetes; species Tagetes patula. The sequence continues at coordinate 11,775 of JAOYNQ010104095.1, read as the reverse complement.
GACCGCCGTAACGCGCGGCCCCGAAACACAAATTAATCTAGTATATATTAAAAACCAAAGCTAGTGAACAAAGATATTGTTTATATTTTAATATGAACATCAACTTTATTTGTGGTTTTTTTTTTCTAATATTGTAAATTTCTTTGTAAGATGTTATGTTTTTCTTTTATAATTTCTTTGTAACTTTTTCTTTATCTACGTTATATAATATAATTTTGATCATTTTTAACAACTTTTGTTCTTTTCTAACTTCTAACATACAATATTTTAATAAAACTTTAAACATATCTGACATGTTTATTTTTAATTTTTTATCTACGTTTTGGTATAAATTTGTTTAAAACCGATTCTTTTTTTTACTTTAATATATAATGTTTTATGAAATACTGAATATACCATTTGTCATGCTTATTTTTTTCCTAAGTTTTGATATAATTAGTTTTAATAAAAACCAAGTCGTTCCAATGCTTAATTACCAATTAATTTGAGTTAGGTTATCATGTCTAGAAAACACTTTCTCTAAAAAAAAACGCAATAACATTTTACAACATAAATATCTTTTTCCATGTATACAATATAATAATTATCTCCGAAGCACACACAAAGATTCCACTAGTTTTATAATTTTTATTTTTTTAAATTACACAAACAAAAAGCTATAGTCGACTGACTTAATGAGTGACGCATATATAATTAAGCAAGGAAGTGGAGCTTTCTTCGTGGATGACACATTAGTCAACTACAAGACTCATCAAGTACCTTGGCCATACATTGCTCGTATATATAATCAATAATTCAATATTAATTTCTCCCTTTAAATTTGAAAAAAATAATAATATTAATTTTTTTTTAACTTCAACCGCCGACATCAGATGTAGTTTCTAAACGAAATGGTACAAACTAACTATGATAAATATACTCACAAGGATTTTTATTGTTTGAACAACATCAATCATACCCGACAATATGTTTATTTTTAGATCAGAATGTTCATACTTTAGATGCGCGGGATTTTAACCATCAACGGCCCGTTCCAAGAGGAAACCAACTAACTTGTAAAACTTAGTGACCTGCACATGTCTGAAAAACTTAATCACAAACCTTGTGAATGAAACAAGATTTACGTTAGTAACGTTTAAAATTGTGATCTTCAAGAAGCTCCATCTTTATGTTTTAATTCTTCATCTTTGTTTTATTTTTACTCTACTACTCTAGGCTTTCTAGCTTTTAAAATTCAAAATCGATGCATTATTTGCATCTGGTTTAATTTGGAAAACCCCGGCCAATTTGTATTAATTTGGTTTTTAAACTTCAGAATATATATACCATATAGAAAAAATAAAACCACGTAACATATATATTGTGTATTATCAACTAATTATTTATCAACGTATAGAAGAGGACAATTATAAAAAAAGACATAATCTGTTATAGGGTATATGCACGATAATAATAAAGATAATTAAATCGATGTTGTCTTCCTAATTAAGAAAGTACAAATATTTTATTTTATTTAAACATAATTAACTAATATACTTTACATAAAATATGTCGCTAATAAATATTGTGTTAAAAATTAAGAAAGCTACTGCTTCCACGTGAATCAGTGTGTTATTTTTTTTATCGTATTAATTTGATTCAATTTAAAGTAACATAGTTGATTCGCTTTACAACAAATTTTGTGTTACCTATATATATAGATTTATTAATCACGAACATGTATTAGGTGAAGAGTTATAGTTTTATAATCACACCTATAATCTATATATATAGTTCTTGATTTAATTTGCTGTTGAGTTTTGACCAATTAATTTACAGCTAAATATAGTCATATATATTTTAATTGTAGGTTTGGTCCGTTTGGACGATTTATCATCTTCATAATTTGCCCACCTTTTCATTTCTATATATATTACAATAATTTTTCTCTACCTATATATTAAGTATCGAGGTAATTGATATTTTGTCTGTGCTACACTTGCTTATTTGTTATTTATTCATTATATATATAAACTAACTAATAATATATGTGACTGGAAATGTTCAAAGAACAAAATATATTATATTGTTCATAAACCTTAAAACCCATCAACTCATTAAATCTGGTTTTTATTTTTCTAAAATTGAATACGATCGAACTAGCTAGTTAACAGTTTACTTTTTTGTAAAAAAAATGGTTAATTTAAACCCTCCAACTAACCAACTTTATTCAATCAACCTAATATATAGGTTTGATTTTCAGTTATTCAAAACCATAATTAACGATTTCTCTTAAATATTTTGTTAAAAACAGCCAACTAAAACAATAAACATTCTTATATACTTATTTTTTAAAAATTGCAGTATGTCTTACCAACATATGGTTTTTTGAAAGTTTTGGTCTGGTTTTTAAATGTTTGAATGATTTCTTAATAAGACAATGTTATCTATTATAATCATTTTCACTATATATAGTGGTTGACTGGTTGCTATTCATCCATCATATGATTTTAAAAACGAAAAGAATATATCTAAAGAGTCATATTTTTTTCAAAAATCAATTTAAAAAATACTAATAATATGTTTCAAAACTAGAAAATAAATAAATTAATTGACATATATACTGATAATGTAGGCAATGATATTTTCATGTATATTGAACAACTAATGACGTCAAATAAAACTACACTAAATCGTGATTTCATATAAAAATAATATATTTATGTAATAAATTTACGATAGCTAACGTATGTATACAACATCACTAAATTTACGATAATTAACGTATACTACATGACTAAATTAATATTCCCAACATAACTAATTATTATATATGTTAAAAGCTAAATAAATAAGAAAATAATTCTCAAATTCTAATAATTGTGTAACTCATCCATATATTAACATTTTAACTATTCCACATAAGATTTTGCTTGTCACCATCTAAAATAATTTAACGAAGGAAAATAACTTTATATGTTCAAATAAAAAAATTATCAATTAGTATAAATCATCTCATTTATTTTAACATATGACTTTTGCTAAGAAAATATTTAAATATCGAAACTAATTAATAAGAGATATATTAAAAATAAATTTGATACATAAATTTAGTTAGATCCTGTAAAACCAAAATACGGAGTAGTCAATATATATGTATATAAAAGTCAAAAGAAATTATTATAATAGTTTAAAATAAAAACATTTTAGGACGGAATAATATTATTGTAAACTTGATTTGTTTTTTTGCTGTTATAAGCGGCACCAAATTTTGTCATGTTCATATATATATATGACTTGAAGCCTGCCTATATATATATGACTCTTCACCAAAGAATCTTCCATCGCTCCTCTACTCATTCATTCTTTCTCCTCAACTAATTAAGGTGTACGGTACGTAACATCACAATCTCTCTACCTCTACAATACACACACAATTCATTTATATATATTACACTCTTAATCTAGCTAACTCTTTATATATATGTGTGTGTGTGTGTGTTTTCTTATCATAAATCTCGAGGGTTAAGTTTCTTCTTAATTTGTGTGTTCTTGATGATGATCTATATATATATATATATATATATGGGATAGTGGATGTCGTGTTTCTTTAAAAAGAGATTGTATATTTTTATTTCAAGATTATATTTTTACATGCAGTTTCTTGATCGATCAGCAAACAGTTTTGTTTTATATAAATAGATGTTATTTTATTTATATACAATTATTAATAATGTTGTTTTGTTGTGTTTTGTATTGTTATCTATTTTATGTGATTGTAATCATATCTAGTGTTCTTGATGCACATATGCATAATCTCTACCCATCAATGTTCCCAACTTGTTAGACTGCATTATTTAGAAAGTGACATCAACAAAACTGTCTTTTATTTAATTTTATTGTTGGTAATTAATTTAAGCTAGTGTGTAAATTTCTTACTCGACCTGAGTAAACGAGAAAGTTTCGGGTCCACGCCTCCACCCACAAACATTTTTAATTACCTGAAAGTGACGTGTTTGTGATGAGTTTAAGGTTTTCTCATTTCACCGTTTATTTTTGTAAATTTAAAAAATTAAAAAATATAAAGTAAATTTAAAAAAAAAAGTATTTTGTGTCGTAAGTTAAATTGATTATGTATTTTACTTCGTGTGTAAAGGTAAAAATATATATATTTTTATAGAAAAATTATATATATTTTTATAGTATAAATATAATAAACAACACTTTTTAACACCAAAAAGAATATAACCAAACTAACCGAGCTCATAGTGTTCATTTGCACATATGACTGTTTGTTTCATCTTTTAATAGTTCAATTCATCGTTTAATCATTTAGCATTCAGATTGTTTATTTTTGAAAAAAAAACATTTAAATGATTCAGTTAAATGTTGAATGGTTAAGAGACAGAGAAATGTAGAATGAAACCGAATGAAATCTATACTAATTTACTCTCATATGCATTTCTATTCAATATCCCTCTTATTTATAAGTGTTTAACATACAGTTACATTTTTTTGGTTGTAACTTAGAGAGCCTAAAATGTAAATAGAAAATTAAGTTTTACAAGCGGTGTTCATTTTAACTCATCAATACACGTGTTGTGTTTGGATGATTCATGTCTTGTAAACTTAAAAACATGACTCATTTAACTTAACACATGTCATGTAGCTGATGTACGCCTTCATTATAAATTTTACTAACAATTTCCATTTGACAAGTTGCAGGCAAGAATCAAGAAAATGGAGAACAAATTCGATTCAGAGAAAGTGATTGCAGAATTTGAAAGTCTAACGAAAGATGCAAAAAAGATTCAAATTGAAACATTAAAGAAAATCTTGAAAGAAAATAGTGAAGCAGAATATTTGCAAAAATGGAACCTTGATGGTAAATTTGATCCTCAAACTTACAGTTCTCGTGTCCCTGTTGTTACCCACAAAGATCTTGACCCTTACATTCAAAAAATTGCTGATGGTGCTTCCCATCCTGTGCTCACTGGCAAACCAATAACCACCATTACATTAAGGTAATTCAATTTTTCGATGATCGCGTTCGAGTTTCTTTCGTGCTAATTTACTGATTATTTCTTCATGTTTGTAGCTCTGGAACTACTCAAGGGAAGCCTAAGTTTGTACCTTATAATGATGAATTGACTGAAACAACAATGCAGATTTACAGGACCTCTTTCGCCTTCAGAAACAGGTATCGAACTCAACAAAATCTATGTATTAGTCCCTCCTCCGTCACATTTTAAATGTCTATTTTAAAAATAAAATTATAATTTACAATTTTACCCCTAATTATTTAACACAAAAACTACTTTATAACTAAAAAACAAAAGACTTTAATGAAATATTATAATTTTATCCCTAATTATTTAACACAAAAGTTATTTTATAACTAAAAAACAAAAGACAATGACACTATTATCATTTTATATGTTAAAAATATATAATAATATATTTTTTATAATATATTTTTCTTAAACTGTGTGTTGTGGATCCCATGTGTGTCGTGAATCCCGTGACACTTAGAATATGACGGAGGGAGTAATTAATTAGTGTTATCGACATTAGTCCTAACATTATTGATACTTTTAGGGAATTTCCAATTGGAAATGGAAAAGCTTTGAGTTTCATCTTTGGAAGCAAGCAATTCACAACCAAGGGTGGTTTGCTAGCTGGAACTGCGACAACAAATGTATATCGAAGCAAACAGTTCAAGAAAACGATGAAGGCGATGCAAACTCCGTGTTGCAGCCCGGATGAAGTCATTTTCGCACCCGATTTTCATCAGTCTTTGTATTGTCATCTACTATGTGGACTCATTTTTCATGAAGAAATACAGGTCATATCATCGACATTCGCTCATAGCATTGTTCATTCGCTTAGGACCTTTGAACAGGTTTGGGAAGAACTATGTTCTGACATCAGAACCGGTGTTTTGTCAGCTAGGATCACGGTTCCATCGATTAGAACCGCGATGGAGAAGGTTCTAATACCGAATCCTGATCTTGCTGACAAAATTCAGAAAAAGTGTTTGGGTTTAACTGACTGGTATGGGATGATCCCGGAGATATTTCCCAATTGCAAGTACATTTACGCGATCATGACCGGCTCAATGGAGCCTTATTTGAAAAAACTACGGGTTTATGCTGGCGGTGTACGCTTGTTGAGTGCAGATTATGGGTCGTCGGAAGGATGGATTGGAGCAAATGTAAACCCTGATATGCCACCCGAGATGACGTCTTTCACCGTGCTTCCTAACATTGGGTACTTTGAGTTCTTACCGTTGAGAGAGATCGAGGGGACAGGTTTACTCGGTCCCGAACCAATTGGCTTAACTGATGTCCAGCTCGATGAAGAATATGAGGTTGTGGTGACCAACTTTGCGGGTTTGTATCGCTACCGGCTAGGAGATGTCGTTAAGGTCATCGGGTTTCATAACTCGACTCCAAAACTACAGTTTGTTTGTAGAAGAAACTTAATGCTTAATATCAACATTGATAAGAACACTGAAAAGGATTTACAGTTATCAGTCGAAGCAGCTGCAAAACTTTTAATCAAAGAAAAACTCGAGGTTCTTGACTTCACGAGCCATGTTGACCTGACTACGGATCCGGGCCACTATGTGATCTTTTGGGAAGTTAGTGGGGATGCAAGTGATGCAGTTTTGAAAGAATGTTGTAATTGTTTGGACAAGTCGTTTGTTGATGCAGGCTATGTGAGCGCTAGGAAAGTGAACGCGATCGGGCCTTTAGAGCTCCGGGTTCTACGTAGGGGAACCTTCCAGAAGATTCTGGATCATTATGTTGGGTTAGGGTCCGCATTAAACCAGTTCAAGACACCACGATGCGTGGGCACAACTAATCACAAAGTTTTGCAAATCCTTTGCAATAATGTTGCCAAGAGCTATGTTAGCAGTACTTTTGGTTAAGGTGGTTTGTGGTGTTTTTGTTATCGTCGTATGATTTGGTTTGACAATAGGGGCTTGAAATTATGTATTTGAGTTGTCTATATATGCTTTTATAATAAACTTTTGTATCCGGTTTTTTATATGAATATGAATATAATTTCTGTGTAAAAAGTATAAATTTTGAACACGGTGAAGTTTACGGATCCAGACACATATTAGCTGGATGTTGGTATAGATACATTGCGAGGGTCAAGTGGTTTGGATATTTAAAAACTTCATTTACTGCGTTTTGACATGTGACATTTGAAGCTCAAAAAATATTATACATGAGCATTGATTTATTTGGACCTGCATCTAACAATTGTTCCAAGACGCTTCTTTCTCAAGCCCGCGACAGATGCTTTAAAAAGTCAAACAAACCCTTGTTAACAAGGGGTTCAGAAAGCCGCAGACATCAAACCTTAACTCTCAAAGGGGCATGTTGGTCAAATCAGCGATCTTTAAGTTGGCCGTTACAGCCAAGCCCGAAACACTATCAATCATTGTAGGGATATCTTCTTGCAAACCAGCAGCCAAGGCCTGCAAAAGAAAAAGTTAAATCAAATTCATCATTAGCTAAAATAGATGCCTTATTACAGAAAATATGGTGTTAAATTACCATTTTGTCCTCGTCTTTTCGACTCTTTATAACCTCCAAAGGCCATTCACTAACCAGCTTCTCGAGTTCTGCCATTATATCTGGCCTTTTCGCGTCTGGTAATGTCTGTCATCATATAATAACAGTAAAATACAATATTGCCCGATTATACATTATATAAACATATAGAACAAACAAAGTGTAAAAAAACAAAACCTAAATATAACCTGGGTGACTACTTGAATCATTGCAGCTGCTTCTTTAGGTTTGCGTTCGAGAAGAAAACCCTGCAACAAGTCGAACGGACTAACTAAACACAAAAAATAAAACACACTTACAAAAGGTTAACAAGATCTGAAGTACTATTAATACCTTAGCACAAGAAAACCCGCTACCAATTGTGTGTGCTTTCATCAAACCCGATCTCAATTTCTCAGTCTTCCATAAATTATCAACATCCCCTGTGAAAAAACTAAACGGTAAACGTATTTTACATATTTACTCAAGTGTGTCTTGTGTTCCAGGACTTGACTAATTTACCCCCATATGAAAAGGTGAGGTTAAAATATGGTTAACGAAGTTCGCCTCAGTTTTACTCCTGACTTGAAAGCCTTTGACTCAGTAATAAAATGATATCAATGATTGTAAAAGGACCTGAATTTTACAATAAAAGGAGAAATGATAAGGATTAGGGAATGTAAATGTGCACCTAGTTTGGCAGCAAATGTCATCCAAGTGTCAAACGAAGTTCGCCTCAGTTTTACTCCTGACTTGACAAACCGTTTTGCATACTTACTCATCAACTCCCAGCTCTCTGTGTTGTAGCAAATGCTGCAAGAATAATACATGATGATTTGACAAAAATTTCAAATAATTATGATTAACTTTAATCATTTATACAAAACAAAAGAAAAATCTGAAACTTTCTAAACAACGCCCTCAAAAAATGGAATGTTTCGAAAGTCTCCCTCACATAACGGTTAGCGTGTCGACCTGATTATTTTTAATACCACCCAAACACAACAGGCACATTGAATAGGTGAGTTAGATAGGCTAACCAAAACACAATCTTTAACTGAACGAGTTAGACAAGCCGACCCAAAACCTAATGACATTCAGGAATTACTACCCATTGTTTTCCCGTTCTGTGCGTCCCATCGAGTTGAAAGAACCCACATAGGAATGTGAAATGACCAAAACAATGCATATTGGTAACATGACTTGTTCATATATAAACAGTTACACAAATAACACTTGTATTTCTTCACATTATATGAAATACGAATGTTGTAAACTAGCATACCTAAATATGATATCCGCGGTACCAGGCTGCAGAAGCACATCATTTGCTTTCAAGAGCTTCATTACATCCACCATGAGATTAACATCATTGTGTTCTTTAGCATACAACTGCAATAATATGACATCAAATATATAAAATGCCATGTAAAAAACTCAAAAAGTAAAATCTATATGGATTCAAAAGAGTTAAATACCAGTATACTGTGAGCAGATGCAACGCTAGGAGTTAATCCATACACATTGCGTTTCCACAATGTTTTCTTTCCTGTTTTAGATATGTAAACCAATCGAAACGTCATTTATCTTGCTAAAAGTGGGACTCACACAATGAAAGTTCTGTATTGAATATCAAGTCACTGACATAGTATATCATACCAAAGTCAATAGCCTCTACTCGTACGCATGCCTTGGATACTTCCCGGCAAAGATTCTCATTAAAATTTTCAAAAATCCGAAGATTTGATAGCCTCTGTAATTAAAACATATTAAATACTACTAGATTACTTCTACCAAAAAATAAAATCACACGGTTATATGATGAACACTAAAGATTTGAAAATCCCAATAGCAGTAAAGCAAGATTGTAACTAACAAATTTACGAAGATTCTCCAAGACATTAAAGAGAAGTTTGATGTCTTCACGATTTTGACATTTTTCTATGAGAGTCCATAACCAATTGTTTGGTGGTGCAGTTCTTTGTTCCGTCACCGATTTGAGAATTTTATCATGCAATTCCTTAACAGCCTCTGCAAATTACACATAAACCGCTCAAAACGATTATATAGGTTTCTACAAAAAAACAATCTTTAGAATCGCATACCTGAGGGACCCACTTCTTTCGTGCCGGCATCTGTAGAGTATAACGCCCTTGATAGCATCAGTGAGGAGCATGCTGGATGTTGAATTTTGAGTTCTTGATTGTTGAAAGCAGGTTTGACCAGATTTTCACTAATGATTCCTGAATATTTCCCACAATAAAATATCATTTAGCACAAACAATAATACCTTATATCCCACTTATGCACTAACATTTTTCTGGCTAATTGTCATTCAGTAAAAGGAGAGTCAAGTTACATGTCTCTAATCATAACTTAAAAGCATAACCAAGCAAGTATTAGGTGAAACAATATGTTGGTACCGGAAATAGATTCTCAAAACCATGTCTAGATTTCAAATTCAACGACGACATACATTAACAAGCAGTTTGAGCATGAGAAATAAACTAAAAGAATAATTCAAATAATAGGGTAATATAAACCTGCATTCCCTCCAAACTTTAGTGAAGCGTGATATGAACATGAAAATAAGCTTTTAACCGGCTTCAACCGTGAGTGCTGCTTTGACACCTGGAGAAGAAACAAAGTGCGAGACGGATTTTATCGGATAACACAATGAGGGCAAAATGAAATTGATATACTAAACATATTCCTTAATCCTTAAAAGCTTGACTGCATAAATTTCAGGTAGCAAACATATAGATCTTTTTCCATTGGACAAAGCGGTGTCCCTGAATTTGTGTGTAGTGACTGTTAACCAAAAACATATTCCTTAAAAGCCTGTTAGCCAAAAACAAATCCACCTTGCATCTTTCGTTTGTACAAAAATAAGAGAGTGCATTAAAATAATCAAGCTTTCTTGAAAGATTGGATAACGAGTCATTTTGATAATCGAAACATTTTCTTTAAATCCATCAAGTAGACTCCTTTCAAAGATTACTCAACTAAAATACTCGGCGGTATCATATTTTGTTGTAGTGACTGTTATACACTTTTTTCAGGATCAATATGTATAAATTCCATCTAGTGAATATGAAACCAACTGTTAGCACCTTGTTAAACTATAAACCATAGTTATCAAAGGCGCGAGGCGCACTCTAGGCGAGAGGCGCTAAAAAAGAGCGGGCCCGAAAAATAAAAAGCGAACGTAAAAAAATATAAAATATATTAGATAATGGAAGATTAACACATCCTTCAAATACCAAAAATTTCCAATACCATAATATTCAACAAAAAGTGCAAAAGTAATTTCTATATTGAAGAAATCATACATGATTGAAGACGGTTAAGGGTCGAACAACACATAGAGAAGCCATAAATAACAATGGAATATTTTTAGAGCCATTTTTATCCGGAAAATTACTTGGTAAGGAATAAGGATTAAATAAAATAAAATTAAAACAATTGAATATTAGCTATCTGGTGGGATTTTTTGCCTAGGATTTGAAAGCGCAAATGATGGGCCTGGCTTAAATTAGTGAACTAGGCGACAAAGCGATGGCTTTTGATAACTATGCTATAAACAAGGTGCAACTTCACATCAAGCTTATCATTTTTCTTTCTATATTTTGTTGGTTTTGAACTTGAAAGCTACACTGCAATCAAAAATACCAAAAAGAGGTTTGTGAACTATATTAGTTAACAAATTGAAGGTGCTAGTATTGGGTTACAATTACACATACTGTAAGACCAAAGTGTAAAATGCAAGTAGTGGTCAAGTCTAGATGTGAAATCATTTTGAATCTTTGAAGCAATTCACTCAATAAAGTTTCGTGCATTCCTCAACCCTACTCAGTCGAGTTCGTTTGATTCAATTGATTTTCACATAACGGGTCGATTGCTATCAATAAAGCCTACTATATTGTCTTATGTTCCATCCTATACTACATTATACTACTAATCACCTGCCGTAAATACTAATAGTCCTAACGCTTGTGAAATAGTGGTCAAGTCTTTTAAGTTTAGGCAGATAAGTCCATAGGGCTTAACAGTCAACGCGTATACACTGTAGCTGTAAAAAGAGCAGGATCCTGGATCCTCATTTTAAATATTTGAAACAACTCACTTGATAAAGATTTCCTGGATCCTCACTTGTTTGGATTCTTTTGGCGAGCATGCGGTTCATTGCAAGGAGTTGCCCGGGTTCAAATACAGACACGATTTGGTT
>JAOYNQ010104046.1:0-13232 GCA_026259685.1 Tagetes patula | reverse complement strand
AACCTCCTGGCTGTCTCTGCACCCCTACCTCCTTTATCACTGAGCGGTCATTTAGGGGCCTTAGCTGGTGATCCGGGTTGTTTCCCTCTCGACGATGAAGCTTAGTTTTGTGATTTTTAGGCTGTTTTACATATATATGTGTATATTTGACATAACTAAAAAATGGTTATGTTTATATAGTAAAAAATTTAGTCTGATTTACACATATGTAAAGAGAGGTTAACATGATTAACCTTAATTTACATATATATAAATTAGTGGTTCGGTAGTTTTGTATATTTGATATTAATTAATACGAGTCTGATTAATATTTACATGCTATGAAATTACTACTATTTGACATCATAAGAGCATCTCTTGGATGCACGTGTCCACGTGACGTCCTTCAAGGACCCCTAATTATACAAAGCCCATCCTGATGTAATATGTTTAAAATTTTGTCATTTTATTACAGTTGATGTTGATCTAAAAAGCTAATATCATATACTATACGCATTTGTACTACTTTCGAATAAATCTTGAAATTTTTATAAGCCATCTAGCTCATTGCTATAAGATATAACCAATAATTAAGCGGTGGCGGAATTCAAATATTTTAATTGAGGGACGAAAAAATTTCTTATACGGGTACTGTTGTCAATTTCAAAGCCATAATATCATTTTTTAAAACAATCATATACCAAAAATAGTATTAGCATAAATAAGGTCAATAAAATACAAAGCGAACAAACTTTATTAGCAAAACATAAAAGTTTCATGGAGGCATAAACGCAACCATAAGATTAATGCAATTCCATGACAACCCTCAGCTTAATTTTATCTATAGTTTATAAAATTATAATGCCACAACAATTATAAAATGAATAACGCCCTAACTTAATTTAGACACCACATGCAAGCACGTGAAAATCCTTGTTAAAGAAGCAATGTTAAAAAAAAACAAATAAGCTCGTTAAAATGAAGTTTAAAATTTAATGGCAAATTGACATAAAATAATCTTAATTATTACATATTGGCTGAGAATAATCCAAACTCAATTTATTTCTTCTTGTTGTCTCAAAAATCTAATTTTTTTAGCCTCCAGTTGTCCGTCATTAAGTGCACTTAACAACCGTTCACTTTCTTTATTTTTTTTCGAATTTCAATCCGATGTTTTATGGATATTAATCGGAAGGAGGATACAAGTCAATTGATGTAAACTTCACTTCGAATCGGTATTCTAAACGACAAAACGGTCTTCAATCGGGTGTTTAAATCCTAACGGTACTTCAATCAGATGTTAAACTTAAATCATTTGGAGCAACAATTGGAGGTAAGGTATACATCAGTTGACTCATGTCTACCTCCCGATCAAAATACTAAAACATTAGTTTGAAATTCAAAAAAAAAAGTGAACGGTCGTTAAGTGCACTTAACGAATAAACATTTTAGGCAGAAAAAACTTGGATTTGGAACCACTGGAGGGAATAAACTGAGTTTAGATTATTCTCAGCCAATAGGTATTAGTTAAAAATTATTTAGTTCAATTCGCCAAATTTAAAAGGCTTAATTATAGTTATATATGCGAATACTATAGTACGTACTATGAAATAATACGGTATTATGTATTACTATTATTATTATTATTATTATTATTATTATTATTATTATTATTATTATTATTATTATTATTATTATTATTATTATTATCAACCATTTACAAAAGTAAAATGTAAAGAAACATATAGTTAGTCAAATAACTCATATTTTGATTGTGCATTGTAAATATTAATAACAATAAACCCTCACTAATATGATATTATAACCAATAGTAATATAACTATTTTATGAAATCTTTTTAAAAGAGCTAATTTGACCATATTTGTCATAATTAAATTAACAAAGAAAAAATTAATATGAAGAAAAAGGAAAAGAGAGAGAATTGAAGTGGTGGTGTTGGTAGTTAGTGGCGATGACTTTTGCTTGAAGAATTGGATCGAATCACAATAACTAGCTTCAAAATTATCTCCATTTTCCACAATCTCATACATCATATTTTCGTGCAAATTAAAAGTATACGAACCATAATTTTTTGATACTTTTTTCCGGGTTTAGAATGATTGTTTTTCCACTGGTTTTGTTTTTCTGATTTAATTAATTACTAAGACCAACTAAATTAACAAAAGGTAAACTAGTTGATTGATCAAAGGCGGTAATATCGACTGGTAAAACATTTTCTCCCTCACTGTTTAATAAATAGAACATTATGTTTAATAGTATCATTTTCGATATCCAATTCTCATGTATCACACAAGTTAAAAATTAGTATATTATATACATATATAGTTTTTTTGGTTATCAAAATGTATTTCTTAACAGATGAAGTCTTAACTTAAAAAACTAATATGTTTTTTTGTTTATTTGAAAAGTTGCGAACAATCCCTCGTCAATAGAGATGATTTTATCTTATAAGTTTTAGAATAAATAATTTAGTAACTAGTAAAGTGGATCATCCTGGAAAGACTTGGGCTAGTCTTTGGATATAGATCAGAGATTGGGCTTGTTTTTGGACATAGACCGCGCTTTGTATATTTTGTAGGCTGTAGCTATGATCGACTTTAATCCTCGATCTACACATTTACACCAATCGTATCCGTAGCCTGTAGGATCGTTTTTATTTAGAATGGAAACTTAATTACAAATAAAATGTTCAAATCTAACCATGTTGTTTTTTTATGACTTCGGCGATTAATCAACAGAAAGCCGGTCCCGCATTATGCTCTAACTTGGCCGGACGCTCACAGAAAAAACCTCATAGAAGACGGCGTAGCAACAATTAATGAGGATCAAACCCTCACGGGCTCGCCTCTGGGTAAAAAAAATGTGTTTGTCTAACCAGTATTAACTAAATCATAGATATATACTGCTGTAAAATAAGGCTTGAAAGTTAAACGTGTATACCAATTAGCAACAATTAACTTTAGTACCTTACAACTCCACCCAAATTATTTGATAATATTGTATATTTGATCCCTCAAATCACGCTTTCAAAGTCTTAGACAGTTTGTATTTATATGTAATTTTTCCCACATCCGATTGCTACGTTAAACACTTCAAAAAATAATTTCTAAATTATTTAAAATTTGTGGAGGATAGAAAACGTAAAATACCAATCAACGAATAAAAAAGTTGTTCTTAAAATGGACCTGAGACTAAAAGGTAGTTAATTTTTGTGAAGGAAACTAAAGTAACCATTTAATCCTTTTAACTAAAATTAAATTACAAAATGGACCACTCGAATAAAAAAAGGGACATGAGGAAGGGCTTATCAATCACACATTGTTAATGTTAATTGACATTAATGCCCATTACGTTTTCTACACATGCCTGACTTAACTCTTATGGAAACTAAAGGACATATGGATTTTCATGCATTACTAAAGGACATAACAATATATTACCTCTATTTCCTTTTATTTTTAAACTGAATTATCTATATAATAAATCAAAGTTTTAAGGGAGACAATATTTCGGGATGAAACCTTTTTTGGTTGTATAATAAGAAATTTAGGAGTGAAAATTAATTGGAAGTTTCATCATGCATAAGTTGATGAAATCAAATACTTAAATATTAAATATTTACAAATTATTAAACATATTGGTTATAACATTTTTATAAATATTATTAATTAATCCGTGTGTTACACGTGGATTAAACCTAATGTATAATGGAACAAAATACGTATACTTTGTAAGCTTATGAAACCTTGACCAAGCTAAATTAGGATATCATAATATGCTTTTGGCTGGACAATAATTAATCTTTTTATAATTATAAGATCATTGGATAATGTTAACTAAGAAGTATGCAAGTCAAGGCTTTTATATATTTTTTTAAAGGCCAAAGTTGTTTTTATTTATTTAAAATGAACTAACAAGATGCAAAAAGAAATTTAAAACATGAAATTACATCAATTTTTTGGCTTAAGAGATTTTCCATTATCCCTCTACTTTTAGCCAATAAAAACGATTGTCACTACATATATCATCAAAAGGGAAACCATTTTGACGGAAAAAACATTTACTTTAACAGGAACCCATTTTTATTAGAGATATATATTAGATAGATTTTATATTATTGTCATTTATTTTATAGTTTATCTCCTCCTAAATTAGTGCATGTATCTTTTCCTATTTAAAGGATATTGATCAATGAGAAAGTCATTCAAGATTGATATCATAAACACTTTTATGGTATCAGAGCCAAAACCCTAAAAAAAAAAAAAAAAAAAACCTTTCTTCCTGCCGTCGCATTCTCGCACACTGGTTCCGATCATGGTGGAGACAGAAAAATCGACAGCTTCTTCCGGCGGCAGTGATAACAATAATAAAAGCCTTCATCCGGCGTATTCCATAACCAACATCCACAGCAAAATTAAAACTCTTGATGGAGTAAAAATCACATATTCAGCATGGGTCGAACTTTTCGAAATCCATGTCAAAGCCTTCCGTGTCAGCCATCATATTGACGGCACAACACCCCTTGATCCAACAGCAGAAGACTACGTCGCATGGTCGGAGGTCGACTCGCTTGTACTACACTGGATTTACAACACGCTTTCTGATGAACTCATGGCTAGGGTCCTCGCCGGCAAACACAAGACTGCTCGCAGTGCATGGCTACAAGTCCAGAGCATTTTTTTGAACAACAAAAACGCTAGGGCGGCAGCCTTGACCAGTGCATTCACAAACCTTCAACTAACTGCATGCGCGTCTCTTGATGCGTATTGTCAGAAACTTCAGGACCTAGCTAACCAACTGGGGGACGTCGATCATCCTGTCACCGAATCAGGTCTCGTTCTACAACTTGTTCGAGGTCTACCGAAGGAATATGAAGTGGTCGGCGCCTTAATTAATCAACAAAACCCAACTTGGGATGTCGCCCGTAACATGCTCGATCTCGATCTACAACGTCAGTCACGGATGAATGGTTCTTCCACCGCTTTGGTCACACCAGGTACAAACAATGGCAACAACTCGTCTTCACCCAACAATGGTAATAACAGGCCCACCGGGTACCAAGGAAGAAATTATGACCCGAATTATCAAGCAAACCGTGGAAGAAACTCAAATTACAGAGGACGTGGTAGAGGTCAAAGAGGTCGCGGTCGCGACGGGCAGCAACAACAATGGTCCAACAATAATAATGCAGGAAATAATTATTGGCCATCTTCACAACAGTCATGGGCTCCACCTCCCTCACCATATCCTACAACTAACAACAATGGGCCACTACAAGCCTATGGTCAGCGAATGGGCCCACCAGGAAACAACTGGGCTGCTCCAGTTTTTGGTCCACAGTACAATCAGCAGGCCCAGTTCACTAATCAATCAAACCAGCAGGCCCACTTTGCAGGTCACCAATCTGGGCCTAATTCTCAAACTCATAACCAGCAATTTTCAAGCCCAGGTTCGCAATTTTCAGGATATTCTGAGTTTGGCCCAAGTGAACTAGCTCAAACAATGCAACAAGTGCACCTAACCTCTCAAGATCAAAACTGGTACATGGACACCGGGGCGTCATCTCATCTTACTTCGGATCCAGGTAAAATTTCCACACCTCTATCCTCTAGTCCTATAAGCTCTATTTATGTTGGGAATGGTCATTCAATACCAATTTACGGATCCGGTCATCACACTCAACCCACACCAAACCGCACATACACCTTAAACAATATTTTATTCACCCCTGACATCATTAAAAACCTTCTATCCGTGCGTAAATTTAATATTGATAATCATACATCCGTTGAGTTTGATCCTTTTGGTTTTACTGTGAAGGATCTCAAGACTGGAGCCCATATTTCCCGCCACAATAGCTCAGGGGAACTCTACCCATTTACACCATCTACTATTTCATCTTCATCTGCTCTCGTTGCTTCGGATAATGATCAATGGCACAATCGACTAGGTCATCCGGGGGCGTCTGTTTTGCATTTGCTTCGTACTCGTTTTAATATTCCATGTAATAAGAATTTGGTTTCATTTTTTTGTCATTCTTGCCAAATTGCTAAAAACAAAAGACTGCCATTTTATGATTCTAATTCTGTTACTATTAAACCTTTTGATATTATCCACTGTGATTTATGGACGTCTCCAATCCCGAGCAACACCGGGTATAAATATTATATGGTGTTAATCGACAATTTTACACACTTTGTTTGGGTATACCCGCTGAAATACAAGTCCGAAACGTTTACTAATTTTGCAAACTTCCATAAATTTATACTTACTCAATTCAATTGCAAAATTAAAACTTTTCAATGTGATTTAGGGGGTGAGTTCCACAATAACCAATTCAAGTCCTTTGCCGCCGAACACGGTTTCACCTTCCGTTTTTCTTGTCCACAAACGTCCCAACAAAACGGACGGGCGGAGCGCATGATTCGCCGTCTAAACGACATCATTCGTACCCTTTTAGCCCATGCTCATTTACCCCCTTCCTTTTGGGTCGAGGCGTTACATACCGCCACTTACCTTCACAACATATTACCCACCAAACGCCTAAATTTCTCAACACCGCACTACGCACTCTACCTCCGCCATCCGGCATACGATCATTTACGAGTCTTTGGGTGCGCGTGTTACCCGAACACCTCGGCCACAATGCCATACAAACTTCATCCCCGATCTATGCGATGCATTTTCCTTGGTTACCCGCCTGATCACCGTGGATACCGCTGTTATGATCCATCTACAGGCACGGTTCATACCTCTCGCCATGTCGTTTTTGACGAGACTTCCTTCCCTTTTGCTGAATCGACCCCCACGAATACATACTCTTTTCTCGATGACCAAGTGTTTGACATTAGTTACCAAATGCCAATACCTTCACCACTTCACGCCACCCAAACATCATCACCCAACACTTCACCATCTAATACCGCACCTATCCCACCTCCTTTATCACCTAACTGCGCAACAAATAACTCCACCCAAAACCAATCGCCCCCCACTCACACGCCCACTACCGTAAATAATCCACCATCACCACTTCAAACTAATCCTAACCAAACACAAACCTCCCACCACCCAATGACCACCCGAGCACGAGCGGGAATTTCAAAACCCGTTAGTCGCCTAAATCTTCATGTCTCCACCATCTCACCCGTTCCCACAAATTACAACACAGCCCGATCGGATCCAAATTGGTTTAATGCTATGAACAATGAATTTAAAGCTTTGCAGGACAATGATACGTGGGAATTGGTACCTCGTCCGAGCAACTACCCGATTATCCGATGTATGTGGTTGTTTAAACATAAATTTAAGGCAGACGGTGCTCTTGAACGGTACAAAGCACGATTGGTGGTTAATGGCAAGTCCCAAACGGTTGGTATAGATTGTGATGACACGTTTAGTCCGGTCGTTAAACCGGCTACTATTAGGACTGTTTTGACTATTGCTGTTTCAAACTCATGGCCGATCCATCAATTAGACGTGAAGAACGCCTTTTTACATGGGGACCTCAAGGAGACAGTATTTATGCATCAACCACCGGGTTTCGTTGATCCACAAAAACCGTCCCATGTGTGTCGACTGAAGAAGTCATTGTATGGTCTAAAACAGGCACCTAGGGCATGGTACACTAGGTTCTATACTTACATTACCTCTCATGGTTTTTGCAAGAGCACATGTGACAATTCGTTATTTGTTTATACTAAGGGGAAGGACCGGGCGTATCTTCTTCTATATGTTGATGATATAGTTATTACTGCATCCAGTGACCGACTGTTGGGCACAATTATTGCCACTCTCTCCAGGGAATTTGCTATGACAGACTTGGGTACCTTACATCATTTTTTAGGGATTACTGCTACACGTACTGGTAGTGGTCTATTTTTATCTCAAGCGTCCTACGCTCGAGACATACTTCATCGCGCCGGTATGGATGATTGCAAACCCAGTGCCACACCTGTCGACACGTCTTCAAAACTTGCCCCTGATGACGGTGTTTTGTTACCCGATGGCACTCTATATAGAGCTTTGGCTGGCGCATTACAATACCTCACTTTTACACGTCCCGACATTACATATGCGGTGCAACAGGTTTGCTTATTTATGCACGCACCGCGAGACTCTCACTTTGCCTTCATGAAACGTATCTTACGTTACTTGAAAGGCACTACTGATTATGGCATTTCTTTGGTACCGTCTAAAGAAGTTGCTCTCACAGCATACTCGGACGCCGATTGGGGAGGGTGTCCGGATACCCGGCGGTCAACGTCAGGTTATTGTGTTTTCTTGGGAAATACATTGATTTCTTGGTCTTCAAAACGCCAGGCCACTATTTCTCGCTCGAGTGCTGAAGCTGAATATCGAGGAGTTGCAAATGCCGTTGCTGAAACGACCTGGCTACGTAATCTACTTTTTGAGCTACACATACCGGTCCCTAAGGCTACTATTATTTATTGTGACAATGTCTCTGCGGTTTATCTGTCTCATAATCCCGTACAACATCAGCGTACTAAGCATGTTGAGATAGATATTCATTTTGTCAGAGAGAAGGTTCGCCTAGGCCACGTGCGGGTACTTCACGTCCCGTCGTCTGCTCAGTATGCTGATATTTTTACGAAGGGTTTACCA
The DNA here is from genome assembly GCA_026259685.1 of Tagetes patula. NCBI lineage: Eukaryota > Viridiplantae > Streptophyta > Magnoliopsida > Asterales > Asteraceae > Tagetes > Tagetes patula. Next base: position 4,607 of record JAOYNQ010104046.1, on the reverse strand, counting down.
CGCCAGTTGTTTCAGGATCTTCGCTCTAGTCTGCACGTCCGTCCTACTCCCGTTGCGACTACCGGGGAGTATTAGAGATATATATTAGATAGATTTTATATTATTGTCATTTATTTTATAGTTTATCTCCTCCTAAATTAGTGCATGTATCTTTTCCTATTTAAAGGATATTGATCAATGAGAAAGTCATTCAAGATTGATATCATAAACACTTTTAATTTTGACCAAAGGTAACTCATAGAACATGAAGGTAAGATCAAATCTTCGATGGCTTTCCTTACTTCTCTAGCATCAAACACAATGGGGCCGTCAATCTAGTAACCCGTTGAAGAACCAAGAGATAAGAGATCATTATAGATTTTCATGATTAATTATGAAGGACCGATACATGGTTTCTTGATTAGGGGTGATCTAACTATATATAGTCCTTGTGTGATGTATAGCGGAGACAAATCTCGCACACGTACAATTTGTCCTTTTATTTAAAAAATCGTCACACCCACTTCAATCGAACCAATACCTCCATTTTGACTTAATTAAGCCAACATTTTATCACAACTAAACCAAGAAACTTTTGCCATAGTTCCTGATATTTCCCAACAAAAACTACTTCTGATACTTCCATTGTGTTTATGATGGAAACATGTGCACAAAACAATGACATGCAATAGATTGGAAGACTTCCCGGAACTTATTTGATTTAAGTGATTTTTTTTATCAATTTTAAAAGATTGTTTTTTCCAATGCACTCTGTAGTTCATAGATAAGTCCACTAGTAATTCAAGATATAAGAATGATGGGTTCCCCGATTTACAATGAAGCAGTAACCGTGCAAGTGTAGCGGTTGAGTTTGGATCAATACAAAAACGTTCACCATTGCGCTCTTCTTAAAGTTTATTCTCAAACCTAAGACCATGTGTAGTGGACAAAGCCCCTTAAGGGGCTTTATGTGCCACTTGAAAGCCACCTCATCAAGAGCTTTTTACTTAAAAATGGTGTAATGGAAAAAGCCCCAAAAAGCCCCTCTCAATCATTATATAATTACTTCGTATTATATTTAAAGGAATTGACCAATGAAAATGTGGGTAGACATTGATCTTTGAAATTTCCGAGCGTTTTGCAGGCAACGCCCCAACCCATTTTTTGACCCATAGCCCCCCTATGTAATGGGAAGGGGGCGCTTTCGGGCGCTATAGGAGGGCAAAAACGCCCCATTACACATGGTCTAAAATTTTTAAACACTTTAGAGTACTGCTTAAGATCACATCTTACCTCTAAACTTGATCCAAATGTAGGATAGAGATTTTATATCCCTCAAAATATCTCTATTCAATTTATCACGAGCATCTTCTCTTATAATAATTTGCTAAACAATGACACCACACTGTGCCACTTGTCAGCTTCACAGTCACTCTTATTAATGGAAATGATTTTTTAAATATTGTATTAGTTGTGATTATCTTATTTCCTTTTACTCGGTTGTTGACTCTCCATTGTTATAAGAGAGATAGTTGTAACTCTTCTAATATAAATAATCATCATCAATACCTCAATCATCATTGACGTTGATTTTCTACAACTCTTAGATAACCTCAATCCATGTTATCTCTTTTATATTTATTAACTTTTTCTATTACTCATTTCAATATAAACTTATATAATTTCTTTTTACCGTTTAATCCGTGGATACCCACGGGTGTTAATCTAGTAAAATATACAATCATTCAGGACTTTCCATATAACCAAAAGGGTGTCAATAAGATGGTACGAATCAAATTCTGCCAATCATGGCATATATCTTCCACATATAGTTTATATATGACATAGAGCTCTCAAGCAACCCCTTGAATTTTTTCTCATCTTCGGTGACATCTTTTGCAATTCATCTCGTTTAGAGCTACATGAGGCGTATAACTATCTCGTATAGAGTTATACATACGATATTTGAAAGCCCACCAACTTTCCTCATATTGTGTACCGTCTTGTATTCGTCTCATATAGGGCTATACGTTACCTATTTTTTACAGTCAAAATATCACAATTACAAAAAAAAATCTAAATTAAATTACTCAAGGATATATATATATATATAGCGATGACATAGCTGACTCTAAAACTACGAGAAACATTTGTTACAAAAGACGCGTCTAAGGTGACGACATGTCATCCACATAAGTATAAGTTAGAAAAGAATTCATCAAAACACTATGGCGACAACATGTCATCGTCATAGATTAGTCTATTGCGACAACATTATGTTGTAACCATAAGTTATGTAGGTGGTTTTCTTTTGTATATAATGTGTTAGATTCAGTCGTTATATATAGATGGTTTTTTTTGTAGTGTGTTAAGTTCAGTCTTTGTGTGGTTTTACATGTAGTGTGAATAATAATAGGATCTTACAAAATAAATATTCACCTCATGAATTGTGTTAGGTAGCTGGTGATGTGATAGATTTGGTCAACCTAAATGTGAATAGACTCAAGGACAGTCAATTGTCTCTTGAAGTTATATTTGTTTTTAAGGCGAATTTCATTAACAAGAAGCTGAGTAGCAAGCAACTAGAAAACGACACCTGCAAGAACTACAAGCAAAAGAAATCACAAAGTAAATTAAAACTAGCTTTTAGACCAAACCTCTAAACGGATATATATTATTTATTTAAAGAAGACCAGACTATTTTATACTTTCACCGATGGTAACAATAGGTGTCTTTTGAGTTTCGTCGGCATATGGCTCCCCATTACTGCGAATTCAGTGGAGGCTCACCACAACCCTCCTTACGAACCAAGTTGATCGGAGTCGAAATTCGTAACCAACTGTTACAGGGAAAAACCAAACATGAACCTTTAACCATGTCATGTAAAACCCTTACGCTCAGACACGTAATTGGGTGGTAGCTATTGTTCAAGGTATATAAATATAACTAGTTATTTTCCTTGTGCGAGGTTTAAATACTCAATGAACAAAAACCGCGACAATAGAATTATCAAGGACGGTATTTGATGACAAATAAAATTTCTAGCTTCAAATGTGATCAGCAGCTTACAACTCTGGTGAGACAACCAAAAGTAAAATTTTATTACTTTGTTCGTTATCGGTCCAGCGCGTTGTAACCATGAATTCAAAGTTTAGAAATGACCATAAAAAGAAAGCTTCGTGGGCAAGCTCCAAAACACCGAAGATGTAAGTTCCGAGGAAGTCAAGGAATCAAATAGAACCAAGACAACGCTGCTAATCAATTTAATTAATGTTTTACTTTAGCTACTTCGTATTTCAAAGTCTTTACAAGAGATGATAAAGACTTTGAAGACATTATGGGTCCATGGAAGTTAATAATACACCACCACGTACGATTAGACAACATATGGCTCCATTAACTATAGGAGGACGCCGTTCATCGATACTCTCCAACCAAAGAATTAATGTAAGTCGAGATCGGAAGTTATTGACCTTTAATTGTACCTCCATCTCATCCATATATGCTCCTAAACAAGTCCGAAGGTACCCCTAATACTTGCTCTAATAGGAAAGAATTAATATATATACATGACTATGATTGTAATAAATAAAAGAAATTGATTTGAACCAAAGCATGAAGCTTTTATCCATAGATCGATTGTGTCTTTTTGAAAAAATTAAAGAAACTATCCTTACAAATTAATTAATGTGTGAATTTACCCATCACTGAGACAAATTAAATTGATCACTTTAAAACATGTATAACTATTAAAATAACAAATAAATCATAAATAGATAGCACCAATATTCCCTTTATAATAAATTAAGTAAACACGTAAAACCCAAAAAGTCATACATTTGAAATAGCAAACAAAATTATTTATACTAAAGTAGAGGATTACGTAGGAGCAATTGACACATCCATGGACTTTAAGTTAGTTTATATTAAGATGCAACGACATTTTCCAAGTTACTTTTACCTACTTAATTGATAATAAATTAATTTAGGAAAAATGCAACGCGTTTAGGTGTATTGTGAAACCGTTTATACACTCATCATATATAACATGATAAGTTTCATTATAAACTGGTATTTTTTAATCTCTTATCTTCTATCTACTCTAGCTAGTATAAAGGTATATATGTTTTCATCATCACAATTAACATCGCATTTTTTCTTATATCTAATCAATTTATGATTCTTAGATTAGTTTTTATTAATTTTATCAAATCTTATATTAACAAATTAATTAAAAATTTCTTATCTTAATTATCAAGTAGTTAATTTGATATTTTCATTCGACCAATGTAATACATAAATGTCTAACCTGATATAGTTTAGATATAAGCTAGTGAACTTATACCATAAAATTCGTTTTTTTACTTGCTCGTTGTTTTTTTCTTCTTGAATAACTTTTAAATTTTAACCGTTTCATGAATTTTCATTACGATTTGCTTAATTTATCTACATTTCTTCCTTTAACTTTTTAAATATAACTAGATGTAGTCGTCGGCTCGCACGCTGTGCGAGCCCTTTATGTTTTTAGTTAGCTCTTCATGTCTAGTTAACATTTGTTAAACATACACCCTGACAGTCACATCAACTACTATCTAAAATGCACAAAATACAGATTGTTTATATGAGT
>JAOYNQ010104038.1:0-13235 GCA_026259685.1 Tagetes patula | reverse complement strand
TATAAATGAAAAGCTCGATAAGGCTCGCGAGCCGGCTCGAGCTCGAGGTGTAAAGCTCGAGCTCGGGCTCGATAGCTTAATGAGCTTTTTTCTTAGGCTCGGGCTCGACCTCAAGGTCGAAAAAGCTCGGCTTGTTCGAGCTTTTTATCGATCCGATCTCGAGTAGCTCGCGAGTAGCTCGGTTCGTTTACACCCCTAGCTTAGAAACATAAATATAAAAAAATCATAAATCTTACAACAATGTGTCACAAATACAACTTGGAACCTATATGCATACCAATCTTTCAACAATGTTTCAGCTAAATGACTCAATGTAAAACGTAAACGAATTAAGAAACAAAGCTTACAAAAACAAAGGTTTTGTGTTAATAACTTGGTTGCTAGGATTGGAGTATGACAAAATCTTATTCTTCGACGCACATATATACAAAGTTTAATTAAACCTCGTGACATATGCAACCCAGTTAAAAGAACATGAAAAAAAAATCAAAAATTGCTGCTAATGAACCAAATCCATTTATGCTAATTTACCATGCATGTTCAGTTAACTTCCATGACATATGCAACACATATCACATACTGTTAAATACAAAATGTAACCTGCAAACAGCAGCTCAAATCAAGTGAATCAAACAACTTTATTAAAAAATAGAAAATTAAAATGTGAAACCAAGAATGAAACACACCAGTAGTAGAAAAACGCCCAAATGTTGTGGTGTTTGAGGCACCATCTGTAGAAGTGCTTGCAATACCAAACTCTAGTGTGATTGATGCCCCAAACGCCGAAGTACTTGAAACAAAAGCTGGTGTGCTTGTAGTAACATCAAACACATGGGTGTTGATGGAACAAATGCAGGCAGCCTTGATGCTCCAAAATGGTGAGGAGCCAAAAATATTGCTTTCAAAAGCAGGTTGCAATTGTTGAAATGAGCTTCCAAATATACTAGCGAGTATAGTGGATCAAAACCCACCAAATCCAAACTCCTGCCCATACACTGATGAACATGTGAATAAGAAGTAGACTGAAGCTAAAGCTCCTGATCTATTTAGTATTAGAATATTACAATAACAATGTAGTTATATTTGTAATTATGAGGGAGGGTTAAAATGAGAACTCACTAAATGTGTGAGAACTTTGAGAACCAATCTCAACCACACACTTTGCATTACAATAAAACTCACATAGAATATATAAATAAAAAATCATAAGTCGAAAAATAACAAAAAAAAATATGAAAAAAGTAATTCGGAGACAATGTTTATCTAGTTTCCTTCTTTCATAAAAAAATTCACATTTTTTATTTAACGAAATCGGTTTTACACGTGTAAACCTAATTTATATATGTTTAAAACTTAATCTACATGTGTGTAAAACCTAATTTACACATGTTTTATAACTAAATTTACACATTAGTCATGGGGTGGGAAAGATCTCCACTATTAAAAAAGGTGAGATACGTTATTGATGTAGCCATGTTTGATAAGGTGGAGTTTCATATTCTGTGGTCGAAGCTTGTCCCCCAAAATGTAAATTTCTTTGTTTGGTGCGCGGGTCTAGATACAATATCTTCAAAGATCAACTTGGCCAAAAGGGGTGTGTCGGTGCCCACTTTATGTGATGTGAGTGGGATTCGTTATGAATCGGTGAATCACTTGCTTATTCAATGTTGGGTGACGGATTTAGTTTGGACCAAAGTGTTTGGTCAATGTAAAGCCCGAATAGATATATTTTAATGGTGCAAGATGTTTTTGTTATTCGTCTAATCTTGGCCTATGTATATAGGGGCACCTTCATTTGAGAATTGATTTTGTGGAAAGACCTTGTTGAGAACCACATTAGTTGTTATAAGTTTTAATATCCAAATTGACTAAAATGTTTGTAATTTTAATAGTTTTATGCTTTATTTGTAAAAAAAATGATTTTTATTGTTTTTTGTTGAAATGCATATATTCACCCACATTATTTATTCATATAGGCACATCTTTTTGTTTTTTCAAAACACATAGGAGAGATGTGATAAGATCAAAGAAACAATGACACAACATAAATAAACTATCTTCTTTTTACTTTTGCATTGTTATTAAACCAATAGGTACATGGCTTATTTGGTTCTATGGTTCCTTCCAAAATTTTAGTTTTCGTTTGAAGGGGGCATCATCATTTGAGAACTCATTTTTCGAAAAGAGATAACTGAAAACCGCTTTAACTGTTATATTTGTATTATCTAAATTGACAAAAATGCTTGTAAACTTACTAATTTGAAGATTTATTTATAAAAAAAATATGATTTGTATTATTTTTGTTGAAATACATATATGCACCCACATTATATGTGTTGTTATTTCTTGAATTTTATCACCCCTTTTCTTTTGTTTTTTATTAAAAATGTAAACATAATGTTACCTTCAAATGAGAACCAAATATTTGGAAAGAACCAGTGAGAACCATATAAGCCGTGTACATATCGCTTCAATAATAATGGTAAACTAAAAAGAATATGATTTATCACAACTGTGTCATTATTTCTTGAATTTTATCATCTATTTCCTCGGTTTTTTATTAAAAACTAGCATGTGTTCTTATTTGCACATATAATGTGTGTGCGTATATGCATTTCAATAAAAAACGACACAAATCATATTTGGTATAAATAAATCTTAAAATTAGTAAGTTTACAATCATATTTTTTGTCAATTTAGATAATAAAAAATATAACAATTAAATGGTTCTCACTTAGTTCTTTTCAAAAAATAAGTTCTTAAAAATATAATGGTTAAAGCACTTTTGCTCTCGAAGAAACAATAAATGAAGTTTAAATAAATGGTTGTTGATTGGTGAGCTATAGAGCAACTGCAAACTGCAATTGAGGTCCTTTAATAGCAATGTTTCTCATAGTTGATTTTGGATTTGGATACTCAAAAGTAGGTTGATTTAAGTTTTGATGATTCTTTCTATGATTTTACCAATCTGATTTTAATAATTGCTCCTAACAAAACTGATCACTAGCTAAATGTATAAGCAATGATTTGGATGGTGTGTTGGATTTAGCAAATTGTTGGTTTTATTTAGGTGGTAATTTTTTAATTTAACTTTGACATTAACGGAATTTTTGCTGTAATATTTGTTCATAGAACACCTGATTTTGTTTATTGAGATATTCATCATGTCATGAAAGGGTGTTTTGTTGATGTATTGTTTCTCTGTCCTTTTTACGGTTCCATCCATTTTGGTATCTTGTTGATGTATTAGCTTGATCAATGGTTATACAAAAGTTTGGATGTAGTTGGTGAAGATGAAAAATGGTGGGAGGTAATAAACATACTTTCTTTATTATGCGAACCACATTTCTATTCACAAAACTAAGTTTTTACACTTTAACATATATTACCAAAAAATGCTTTTTATAAAACAGAGAATGTTTCTTTTTTGGCGGATTTAAAAAGAAAGTGGAGCAAAAAAAGAAACAAAGGTCATGGATGATACATGTGTAGTGCATGTGAAGTGGGTTGAGGGAGAAGACATTAGTAGCAACAAAGTAGAAGGTAATGTATTAGTTTTCATTGGTAACTGAGTTTTTTATTTGGTTTGTAATTGGAAACGGGATAATTTTTTATACTAAACTTCAACTCAATCAGTAGTTTAGGCCAAAACATACGTTCAAGTTATATACAAAATTTATCAGTTTGTACAGTAATAATGAGTCCAAACAATGTGTTTTAATCAACAATTTAGGAAAAAAAACAACAGTTGATTGTAGAAGATTAAGATTTGTTAAGTTATTGATTGGATTGGATTGTGATGAGGTGTGGTATTTTCAAGAATCGGTACAAGAAGGAATTGGTACAAGGAAGGTCGGGGCATACTGAAGGAAGAAGCATATAGAGTAAAGAAGAACGGAATATATTAGGTAGTAGAAAATACCGAACCATGTATAGGAAAACTATAAATAGAGAAACAAAGTTCAGTTGTAGAGGTTGGAAGTTTTCACACCTCGAGAAACACACACAAAATTATAATGCCAAATATTCTTATTCATACTTTTTGATCTTCAATTCTTAATCATGTATTTGGTGATGATGCTGATCATTGTTCTAACAATGGCGCCATCCGTAGTGTAGACCGTAACAATTCTAGTCCATTTCTTTAAAAAGAAGATAGTGTTGTCCGAATCTTGAGCTGTAACGGTTTGATAGATTAAGATCATGGAAGACAAGAATTAAAATTCGAAAGGTCCTGGAACTTTGCTTGAAAAACCTGATAATGTTCATGTGGAGGATGTAAAGGAAGAAAGGATTCAATAGCAGAATTCAATGAGGATTTATTGGAAAGAAATAAAACTCTGTCGAGAACATTACGTTTGCAGCAAGAACACGAAGATAATCTGAAAGAGTTACGGACTCATCTGTTTCGGACACCGGAATCATTTTATAACAAAAAAGGTATGCATGATCCTGGGATGATGAAGGTAGCTTATGGTAAGTCGATATTGTATGATGTATTACAAGGTCAGATGGTAGAAAAAGGAGAACGAGAGAGGCATGATGTGGACAAGGGTAAGGCAAGCACAGGAGACGGCTTGACTGATCTAACGAAACCATATCGCTCGTCGTCACTAGTGGGCATGTCAAAATTTACCAAAAGGATTGTGGAGGCGGAAATTCCAGGAAAACTAAAAATGCAGACAGGAATTAAGAAGTATAATGGTCTGGATGATCCAGATCAGCATCTTTTCGAGTTTTATGGTGCAGCACATATACAAGAATGGACTATGCCTGTGTGGTGCAAAATGTTAGTCCAAACATTGGCAGATGCGGCGAGGGTGTGGTTTGATAGCCTTCCGGTTTCCAGCTTCGATAGCTTTGATGATTTGCAACGACTATTTGTCAAACAATTCAGCCAGCAACGAAAGATAGTGAAAGAAATAACGGAGGTTCATAACATTAAGCATTTTGATATAGAAAGCTTGGAACAGTTCTTAATTCATTTTAATAAGGAGAGCATGCAGATTTAGGGAGCTTCAGATCAGTTGCGGGTATCTGGTTTTTGTCACGGTGTGAGAAATGCACAGTTAGTGGAGAAATTGCATGAGGATCTTCCTCAAACCATGGAGATGTTAATGGATAAAGCTCGGGCTTTTGTCAAGGGGAAAGCTGCATGTAGTAACATGGTTGGTATAACCAGTAGGGTGAATAATTTTAAAGGTACTGGAACTCGAAATACCTTTATAGACAGAAGACAACAGTGGAATGGTAATAATAGGTTCCAACCATATATAAGGCCAGCAATAACTAATATGGTTCGGAATACTGAATCACATCCACGGTTCAATCAATATACAGAGCTAATAAAAACACCAAGGCAGATCCTAGCAACTGAAGGGGCAATTTTTCCTGTGCCCCCAAAGCAACGACCAACAGCCAATAAGAATTCAAATAAATTTTGTGAATATCATCTGGACAAGGGACATGATACGAATGATTGTTGGGTGTTAAAGCAAGAAATCGAGAAGGCAGTTAAGACATGTCGTTTGGCATATTTGATAAAAACAATTAAAGATGGGAGGGGAGGTCCAGCGGTGCACAAAGTGATTGGTATGGTGCAGGGGGAAGAGCCTATGTCAGATTTTAGTAGGAAAAGGATGGCTCCAAGTGTGGAAAAAAGGATGTTCTAGGAAATATCTTTCCCGACAATTGGACCAAGAGAAGTTCATGAAGATCCTGTTATAATTTCTGCGGTTTTGGCTGGACATCAGGTTCGGCGTATTTACCTAGATAATGGAAGTGCTCTGGAAATTATGTATTTTCAGTGTTTTCAACAATTGGAAGAAGAAGTTCAAAGGTTATTGTTGCCAATTAACGCTCCTCTCCAGAGTTTTTCTTGAGAAATGATTCAACCAATGGGGCAGCTCACAGTATTGGTGACAATAGGGGCAGGATATTTGTTGAGAACTTTACCTATGACCTTTTTGGTAGTAAAGGCCCGTTCGGTGCACAATATCATTTTAGGTCGGACTCGCATCAGAGCACTAAGGGCGATTGCGTCTACTTACATGGGGCAATTAAGTTTCCAACACCAAGGGGTTTAGTTACGATGGTAACAGAGTCGGGGGTCCAAGTGGCTGAAATCCGACATTCTACCGGAGGTTTGCTGGAAACATATTTGAAAGAATCAGGGAAACCATGTCTGAATAGTGGATTATAAATGACCGTATTCCAGATCAAAAGATAGAGGTGGGAGTGGATTTATCGGAGGAAACAAAACAAGCTTTATGGGAATTACTGTTTGATTCTCTGGATGTGTTTGCTTGGCAACCATCGGACATGACAGGGGTACCTAGGAAGTATGCCGAACATAAGTTGAAAGTATATGATTCCAAAAAGCCGGTGCAACAGAAGAAAAGAGGGATGGGTGCTAAAAGGAGTAAAGCAGTAATGGCGGTGGTCCGGAAGCTGGTGGAAGCAGAAATTCTACGACCGGTGCATTATCAAACCTGGGTTGCTAATCCGGTGATGGTAAAAAAGTGTAATAATTCGTGGCGTATGTGCATTGATTTTTAAGATCTAAATGACGCATGTCCGAAGGATTGTTACCCGTTACCAGACATAGATGAAAAGGTGGATGCAGTCGCTGGGTTCAGGTTCTTTTCTTTTTTTTTCCTATTATATTTGAGTTAGTTTTCTTTAAAAAGATATATACATATATGTGTATATGCTAATTAAAATTATTTTTTTTAACGAATGTGCTTTTGCCATGACTGGTTCAGATTTAAATGTTTCCTTGATGCTTATAAAGGCTATCATCAGATTCAAATGTGCAAAGAGGATGAAGATAAAACGGCTTTTATAATAAAGGAGGGTTTGTTTTGTTATACTAAGATTCCATTTGGATTAAATAAATGTCGGAGCCACTTATCAGAAGTTAATGGACGAAACATTTTTGCCACAATATGGTCGGAACTTAGAAACTTATGTGGATGATATTGTGATAAAAAGTAGTTCTGAGCAACACATGATCCATGATATAAAAGAAACTTTTGGAAGGCTTCGGGAGATTAATATGAGATTAAATCCAAAAAAATGTTTTTTGGCATGGAATCTGGGAAATTTTTAGGGGTGATGGTTGATTCTGATTGTATTTGGGTGAATCCTTCTAAAGTAGAAGTTGTATTGAAGATGACAGCTCCAAAATCAGTTAAAGATATAATGACTCTTAATGGAAGGTTGGTAGCAATGCAACAATTTTTGTCTAAAGCTGCAGAAAAGTCTCTCCCATTCATGAAGGTTCTGAAGCAAAGTTTGGGAAAAAATGATTTTAAATGGACGGATGAGGCTGACCTTGCATTTGAAGAGTGAAGCGGCATCTCTGTGCATTACTAAAGTTAATCGTTCCTAAAGAGGGAGAAAAAATTGTACTTATATTTGGCTGTAGCAAAGTCGGCAGTTAGCTCGGTGCTAATGGTGGAGAGAATTGGTGTTCAAATTCTTATATATTACGTTAGCCGTGTCTTAAAAGACTATGAGGAACGGTATTCGGTTTTGGAGAAGTTGGTTTTGTCTCTATTATACACTTCACGAAGGTTGCGCAGGTATTTTCAGGCTCATACAATGGTGGTTTTAACAAATCAACCAATACAGCAGGTTCTAAGGAAGCCGAAGATATCTGGTAGATTAGTTAAATGGGCTATTGAGTTGGGACCATTTGAAATTGAGTTTAAAACAAGGATATCTTTCAAAGGACGGGTGTTAGCAGATTTTTTGGCTGAATTCACGGATGGGGAAGAATCGGTTGCTTGTGATAACGTAGCTAGTGAGATTGGAGAATGGGTGTTACACACTGATGGAGCTTCGAATGATGAAGGTGCGGGGGCAGGGTTAATACTAGTAAGTCCGGAAGGAGATGAGTTGACATATGCATTAAAGTTAAATTTTCCTAGCTCTAATAATGAAGCCGAGTATGAGGCATTTCTGGTAGGTTTGAGATTGGCTCATAAGGTGGGGGCCAAACGTTTGAAAGCACATGTGGATTCGCTGTTGATTGCTAATCAAATATCAGGAGAATATGAGGCAAAAGATGAAAATATGGCCAAGTATTTGGGACGTGCGAAGATGTTGTTACAATCTTTTGATATATATGAGGTGGTTCATGTATCTCGAAGCAAAAACAAAAAAACTGATTCATTGAGTAAGTTGGCTTTAGTAGCATTTAAACATTTATCAAAGGATGTTCGTGTGGAAGTATTGGACAAACCATCAGTACAAGTTACGGATGTCTGCGTGGTGGATGTAATACCAGACAATTGGATGGTTCCGATCGTGGAATTCATTGTTCACAATAAAATACCATTGGACAAGGCGGAGGCAAGGAAAATGAAGGTTCGATCATTACAGTATCAGGTATTAGAAGGGAGATTATACAAGAGTACCTTTTTAGGACCATTATTACGATGTTTGGATCCGGAGGAGGCAAGTTATGTGATCAGAGAGATACATTGGGGGATATGCGGAATACATGCAGGGCCACAAATGGTTGTCGCCAAGGTCATTAATGATGGGTATTATTGACCAGGTATGCATAAAAGTGTCGTCGCAGAACTCTAGTTGTGCATGGATTTTTAGAAACATGCTCCAGTAAGTTTGCGCCCAAAATGATATGATTCCGGTAACGGCAGCATGGTCGTTCCAGAAATGAGGCATTGATACTGTGGGACCATTCCCCGTATCATCTGGACGTGTCAAATTCATCTTGGTGGCTGTTGATTATTTCACGAAATGGGTCGAAGCGAAGCCACTGGTAAAAATAACAAGACAACATGTTAAGACATTTGTGTGGGAGCATATCGTATGTAGATTTGGGTTGCCATTGCACATTATTAGTGATAATGGAAGGCAATTTGCCGATAATCCTTTTAACAAGTGGTGCGAAGATTTGCACATCAAACAGGTGTTTGCTTCGGTAGCACATCCTCAAGCAAATTGACAGGTTGAAAGGGCTAACAGGAGCATTGTGGAGGGTCTGAAGGTATGATTTAATTATATATCTTTAGTATGTTTCTTTTTACTCTTGTGATTTATACCATCTTAATTTATTTTTTAAAAAAAATTACACAATCTTTTTTCCTGAATAAAGGTGCGATTGAGCGCAAGGGGTTCCAGTTGGGCCGATGAATTAGCACATGTTTTATGGGCACATCAGACCATGCCAAAAACTAGCACAGGAGAAACACCTTTTAGTCTGACGTATGGGACCGAAGCAGTAGTTCCCGTTGAGATAGGGATGCCAACACAGCGCATGCTTATTAATGAAGATAATAATGAAAAATCTTTGAGAGAAAACTTGGATTTGTTAGAGAAACGACGTGAAGTGGTAGCTATTAGGGAAGCGAAATATAAGAAGAAAGTGGAACAATATTATAATAAACGAGTTGCGCCTTGTGTTTTTAAAGAAGGAGATTACGTGCTTCGATGCAACGATGCTAGTCGTGTTCAGTCTACCGGAAAGATGGGGCCAAGGTGGGAAGGACCGTACGTTATAAAAGCAGTTGTAGGGAAAGGAGCATATGTGTTAAATAGGAGAGTTAGTAGTAGCACGAACTTGGAATAGGGTGCATTTGCGAAAGTGTTATTTGTAAAACACTAAAACGTAATGTTACGTAATGATGCAAAAATAAATATATAAAGGAAAGTATGTGTGCAATAATCTGACCAATGGAAGATGTATGATACTTCATTAAAATCAGAAAGAATTGGTTTTCGTTTATCTTGAAAGACACTTGTACTGGTCATTAGGTGGTCTATATGATTAATAAGTCATATATGATCTTTTAAAAGCCTATAAGGTTAAAGTGTGAGGTTCGGAATAAAGTAAGTGGACGCACTTTGCTATAGATGTATATATTCATAAATAAAAAAAAGAAGGAAAGAGATAAAGAGCCGATACATAAGACAATGGATGTGGTTAAGTACAAGTCGGATAATAGATTTGGTACACACAAATAACCATGTGTCAGAAACAATAATGTCTTGGTACAAAGTTTGTGATTCAAAAACATATCAGATAAAACATATTATACATAGTATAATTTACAAACGCGATGAACAGTGTTGGAGGGCATTTTCTTCATTTCGCTTCTTTTACCACGTGACTGCCACACTTTTTCTTTTGCATGTTACGTGTAGGATAGAGAGATACAACGTATCTTCTTTCTTTCTCTCTGATACTATGCTAGGGTTTGTCATTCGTGTTCGTCTATTACTATTTGTCTCCGGTTTCTGAATGTGAGGCAACAGCAAGTGAGAGCGATAGAAGAACCAAAACATGCTTCTGGCCAGTCACTGGCACTGCTAGATGCGTCGGCGACACTTGCGACGGTAACGAGTCGTTTCTGACTCAGATCGGGAGATTCGTCTCCTGTTCCGGATAGATCCCGACGGCTAAGGTAAGCCTCCATTAGGCTGTTCAGTTTTACATTTAAGCACAAGTATTTTTTGTTTGTTGTAGTCGCTGACGCTCATCTTTTCTGCTATACAAGATTTTAAGCTCATCTTCTAATTGGTATATTATTTACTTATAATAGCCGTTTGATGACATAAAAAAGAGGATGTTTTGGTCAATTTAGACTCTATTGTTTATGCTTTTGGCTTGATTTTGCAGGAAAGTCTAAGTTGTGAACAGAGATGTACAGGGAGGGTTATGAAGTTGTTAGAGGTATGGAGTTTTACTTCTTATTTTACATGTTGTGATTTTAATTTTGTTAAATTTTAATCAAGTATTTTGAATATACTGTATTATATGTAAGAAACAATGTGTGGATTAGTGATTATTAGTGAATAATACAGGGTACTAGAATTTACTTTGAAGTAAATTTTGGCTCATGTTGGTCTATGAATTTGGTTAGGATTTGTTTTTGTCAACAACCTTGCTTTAATTTAACAGTTTTTTTGTTCGTTGAAAACGCATTGACAAAATGTAGTCAAACCAAAAATTCATGGCTATTGTAGACTCCACCAGCCAAAGCTAAGGTTGAAGAACTTAATAAATGTGAAACAAAGAATGCATGTGCAGAAATCATACCATAGTGGTTTGTAGGTACTCTTTTCATGGTCTTTTCATATTGTTATGACAAGGGAGACATAAGATCTTATATTTCTCATATAATAAAAAGATAGAGATGAGAAATTAATGATGACCACTCCATTGTGAGTGCTCTAAAACTATACATCGAGTGCCATTGTGAATGCTCTAAAACCACACATCACTGTATGAATTAAGGCAGAATAAAATTTGTTATACTTTAGTATATTCCTTATATAAAACTGGGTTATTTTAAATATTCTTTGGCTTGCAATATTCCACTCTACCAAGGCAAATAAAGCTCATAGGATCTACTTTGTATTTTCGCATATGTACTTTGTTTTCGCATTAGTGATTATTGATGTAAAAATGTATAAGTTTTGGTAGAAAACGAAGTACAGATGACAAACAAGGTAGTTGTATAATGGGAAGTGTTTATTAAATATATAGGTGGAAACCTTTCTGGACTACTATGATCAATCAACAAAAGGAGTCGTATTCACAACCGATCGGTGTTAAAAGCCAGGTTAGCAGTCTGTCGTTTGCGACATATTTTTTATAACGTAAAAGGACTTTTAAAAAAGGTATAAATGCGTAAATTTATTTATGTGAATCCATATATTGTTGAAATTTTATATTTCATTTGACAGTATTTCTAATAGAGAAGTCTTGCTTTGTAGGGACAAACCCTCATGACTCGGTTGAGTTACTATTGTCACTTAAGAAAGTAGAAAAATTTATGCACAAATAGTGGAAGCTTTGAAGAAGCATGTGCTATCAATGTGAGTTCTAAATAATATGGTTTTGTTGATTGTTTAATCTTGATAAGAAAGGCAGGCCGGGTAATAGATCATTGTAGTCCTTTTTTTAAAATTGGGACATGTTGGGTTGACCAACAATACTTTTTCGGTTCATTATATTATATTAATAATTGGTGTGCAAACTATGTTTAGGTTGAATTTTTGCATTTACTTATCCTTTATTTGATACTGTTTTTCCAGCTTTTACTGCCATGGGATCGTCAAGGAAACAAGTTTATCAAAAAAGTCAATGCAACTAGCTGAACCCACCTTGGTCCTGCTCAACCTCTTCAAGTCTCTTTTGAAGCAAGTGGCATAACTTTTTGAAGTACCAAACTTTGAAGGATTAGATAATCTGTAGCATGGCATTAGCTGCAATAACTAGATAACAAAGATTACGCATGGGTTTGTAATTGGGGTTCTTTAGTATGAAATTGTTCATGACCAAAAAGGTAATAGTAAGAAGAAGCTTATAACCGGAAAACAAAAACGCTCGTGCAATTGCGCGAACGATTGCATCAACTAGTTTCACAAAATGGGAACAATGGGAAGATCAAGGAGCTGGGTGGATGGCAGGTGTTGAAGCACCGGAAGTAGTTGCACCAAGAATCTTTTGCAGCTCCATCAGTGAAATTTGATGATTGTTTTGCATATCTATTACCAGTTGAAATTTGATTTCACTAATGTTCTTCACGGCTGTTAACACTTTGCTCTTAATGTTTTTGTCTATTGGGGGTTGAACTTCTTCGATAGATTTTCAACGACTTCCATATGCATGTCCTACCTTCACTCCATCCTTATACCCAAGTTGTCGCATACCCATATTCACCGATGCGATACCTTCAACCATTTCAGGGCTTCTTACTATTTTCTTGGCCATGATGTTTAATCCTTTGGTAAACAGCCATTCATTCATACTTTGAAGCTCTAATTTTTCTCCTTGCATTATCTAGAGCTGATCCTCTTGTACCTTGATTGTTTGTGTAAATTTTTGAATAGTCTTTTCTTTTCCTTCTAAATCTAAAAAAAATTTATAAAGTAATACAAAGGAAATGAGAAGTAAGAATGTAAAATTGTTTTAAAAAGAGAGAATAGAAGATACGAGAAGTTTGAAGCATCTTGCCTTTCTTTAAATCAGTTTGGGCCCGTTCAGACGTATTTAGCTTGGACACAAGCTCATTTATTTGGTCCATCAGATCCTTTTTAGCTTCGACTTTGATAGGTTCAATTGGATCGTTAATATCACTCAAATGATCAGAATAACACGCACAAACGAACAGTTCAATCACAAACACAATTCATACTAAATAATTCTCTTTGTATATTGATGATCAAAGCAATTCGTAGTACAAGTGCAGGAGAAA
>JAOYNQ010103964.1:0-13246 GCA_026259685.1 Tagetes patula | reverse complement strand
GCTTGCTCGTGATGATGCTCGATATCTTCACTCGCTTATATTTGGAAAGTGACATCTTCAAATAACCCCAACAAAACACAACTATTAATGATTCAAGAAAGATGTTATAATACTAAAGTTTAAATTTATGTTTCCATAAATATAAACATTAAAAATCGACCCCATTTCTAGAGAAAATTTGCTTAAAAAATAACAACCACAAACAAAATTTTGAATGTTCTCTTGTTTTAACAAAAAGACCGCCAATAAATCATAAATAAATTGCAATATGGGTCATATAGTAATGTATTACAATATGGGTTTTTGCATAACATGAGTCATTTGCCTTACATATATGATACTTAGTATACACATAAACATTATTGAGTCGGTTCGGTTTTTACGGATCGATTTTTTTACAAAACCCAAACCCAACCTGAAAGTTCGGTTTTTTTATAAATTAAACCCAAAACTCACGGTTTCTGTTTTGGGTTGGGTTTTTCGGTTTTTTCAGATCGGTTTTTTCGATTTCATGCTCACCCCTAATTCAGGCAATGCTTATTAATGTGTATTACACAGGTTGAATAACTAAAAATATGACATTCTAACTTAGGAATACACTTGCTTTTAATCATATATCGATCTAAACTATACTACAAACTCAAAATTACAAATGAGTAATAGAAACCATGACATAGAAATGAGTGTAATAGAACCAACAAATGAAGCAAACGCTATTGATTTACCTCAAAGAATCTGTCATGGAAGATAATGAAGATGTAGACGAAGGCTGGTATTGTGAAGATGGATGAAGGAGGCGACGAGAAGAGAGACACATGAGTTTTCATTTTAGGGTTTCAAAACAAAGGCGTGTTATGTTTTGTGTTTCTGAGTTAGGTTGAGATAAATAGGTTATAGATATCTATTTAGTGATCCGCGTATGAGAGAATGGGTAGGCAGGATTTTGTATTACAACGTTACATATATAGAATGTGTTATCATGATTTTCAATTATAACTATATCATTAGGAAATAGGAATTAAAGAAAACATTTGGAAAATAGTTGGTTCGGATGGTGGTTCGTCCCATTAAAGCGGACAATATCATGGTGAGCTCACGCTAGAACGTTACAGCTAAATATCAGTATGGAAATTGATCTCGATCATATGATCGCCACCAACTTGGACGGGTTCGTCGTTTAAAATGGTGAGTTTGCCTCGGTTTGATCAAAATAACATTTTGCTTTCAAAATTCTAAATAATTACTATTTGTCTCTTTAAACTTAACCATTTGTTCCCGTTAACTCCATGTAACTATTAAATGAATGAGCATATAACGCTTTTTACATAGGACTGATCGGGTCATTTACTCCAACTCTCCAAGGAACCTAGTTTTGTAAATAATTCAATAATTTATTATTGTTATACTAGGTTAGACCCTGTGGGTACCTACAAGGATTGATCGGTAAAAAATATTTATATTGTTTTATAATGAAAAAATTATTAATAACAAAACATAAAATATGAAAAAAGTGAGGATGAATATGATGGTGACAAGTGGCATTGTGTAGGAGGCAAGGCTTAGCAATTTATTAGAAGAGGAGATAAGTCATACTTATTACCTCACTAGTTTAGTGCCCCGTGCTACGCTCGGGAACAGAACAATCAGTTTTCAGACAAAACCGTGGTAAACCGAAAACATGATATATTTTTAAAAATTAGATTTTTAGTATATCAATATTATACTCAAATTAAAGATATAAAAATACACAGTTTTATGGTGTAATTTATTTTTAAAAAATCATATAAAAATGTTATGTTTATTTATAAAACACCGATGTCTTTAATTGTATGTTATTATTAACTTTACCCATAAATTTTATTTTTAAACTCTATCAAATATAAACCGACTCGTGTACTACCCTTGTAGTAGATGGTTAAAAATATAAATATTCTTAAATTTTTCAGAATACTCCAAAATATTAGGGGACCAAAAATGTAATTAGTTTTATTGTAATATATTTTAAAATCATTAATGTGAGATAAACTCTCAAATAATGCCAAATAAGCTTTTTTTGTTTTTGTATATTATATAAAGATTTACTCCTGTTTAGTTTTTATGTGTCAATAGAATTACATCCTCCTGTTTTTTGTTCTCGAGTTTTACTTAATGAGAGAAAAGAAATGAAAAGAGAGAAAAGAAAGTTTGATTGTGTTTTAGAGTTCGTTTTAAGAAAGAAAATGAACGAAAATAAAAAAGGTTATGTTCCGAGATTTTTTTAATAAGGAAGTGAAAATAAATGAAAGAAAGAAAAAGAGAAAAGAGACGGGACTTTATGCTTAAATTGCATTCTCTCAATTTAAAAAAAGAAGTGACTAGAAAAGAAAAATAAATAAGAGGAAATGAAATAAAGTTAAAGTTTTTCTATTCTCTTCTCTTATACCTCGTTCACTTATTTATTAAAAAAAAAAATGAAACGAAATCCTTTTTTTTTGCTCAATATAATTTGAAAAGAAACAATTTCCTTCTCATTTTCCTTTCCTTTTATTTCTTTTAATAAAACTCGTGAATACAACTTCATTTCTTTTTCTTTGTCTTTCTTTATTTATTGAAACTCAGGAACACAGCGTAAGTAAACTCGGGAATAGTAGTAGGTGTCGGCCATAGTTGTCTTCTATTTCGATGAGGGAGTGAAGGCAGACAAGAAGCAACACACCAAGATGAAGATAGGCTACATTGCTTCTCTCATCGATACATGTCATTTTCAGCAAGTTCCTCAGAGCACCCACTGGACATTCCACAAATTTCAGCGAAGAACACATGGTTGCAATACTTAAATCTCAATTACTATATTTTAAAATATATTTGCTACAAACTGACTTCAGCAAACTCATGTATGAGTTAGACTTACTTTTGATGTAATAAAATATTTTATGAATTTTGAATAAAGCTTATTTTTTATGCTGAATTAATGCATGTGAGTCAACTATCGTTTTTAGCTTGTAACTGGTATCATGTATTTTTTATTGTTCGACTACGCTGTGTATGGCTGTAAACAAACCGGACGGATACGGACGAGGCTTGTCCGTGTTCGTCTGTTAAGGTTTTAAGTTGTTCGCGAACTGTTCGTGAACAAGTTCCGAACAGAAAAATTTGCCCGTGTTCGTTTGTTAAGGTTTTAAAGTTGTTTGCGAACGGTTCGTGAACTTTGTTCATGGACACAAACGGACGTTTGACTAGAAAATATTGACAAAACATTGTTAATCTTTAATATTCCACAACCAAAATAATAAATTAAGTTTGGCCAAATTCAACAATTATCCAAATTTAATGAACATGACAACTAATCAATAACTCATAATTATCCCAAAAACTATGCTAACCACGTCAACACCTAAGAGACCAAGATCTTTGATTTACTGTGATTATTTACGATAAAGATAAATTAGATAAAAAAAAAGATATAAAACACAATTTTTTAACTAAACCTCAATTAAGCTTATTTCAATTAAAACTCAATATGCAATAGAACCAAATAAGCCTTAAGCAAATAGTACTTTTAATCACACGTTCAAACCCATGATGCATGATCGTAATTTGCTTCAGCAAAAGTAATGTTGCTATGACCATATTTGCCTCTATAAGTGTAAAAGGTGTTCACATAAATGCTAAATATAAAATTTAAAAACATAATAACCTACCAAACTTAAACGAACATGTTACCAAACGTGTGATTAAAAGTACTTCCTGTCAAACGAACGAACGCAACCTCTGTTCATGTCCGTTCGTTTAGTTTAACGAACAGATTTTCTTGTCCGTGTTCGTTTGTTTATTAAACGAACGGACACTAACGAACTTCCCGTCAAACGGTTCACGAACTGTTCGCTGAAAGTTCGGTTCGTTAAGCCCTAAGGTTGTGCATCAAAATTGCAATGGATAGATCTAAAGTTAAACCAAGAAAGCGTTATTAGTATGTAATGTAGATAAATTTACCATTTCAGTTCCCTGATGATGCGATGAATCTAAATAAATAGGTTCCAATGGTCTACTCATTTAAGGTACATTTATATACTTTGTATTTTTATTTTTATGCCGGGACGGAATGGGTCCAGGTCAGAATGGGTGGTAAAAGTTGGTTATTTAGTTTAGATTTTTAAATTCTTTGATCATCAGATATCAGTTTGAATCTTTTTTTTTTCTGGGAAATAAAACAGGCCGGTAGAACAAGTCTAAGGGGTTGTTTGGCAAAATCTGAATCATTAAGTGCTGAATGGTTAAGAGGTCTGAACCATTAAGAGGCTCTATCAACGGGAGGGATATTGATGTATAACTTCAGGTGATGGTAAGTTTGATATATGTTTCATTCAGTTACATTCAGCATCTTTCAATCTCTTAACCATTCAGCACTTAACTGAACCATTCAGATGCTATTTTTTTTATGAAAGAAACGTTCAAAATGCTGAATCTGAATGATTAAGCACTGAACTGAATCATTAAGAGATGAAACAAACAGCCCATAAATCTCAGTTTAAAAGTGGCTTGAAGTTTATTAGGGATACAAAGTGACAATCATAATACATATTAAAAGTCATTCAACACTACTTAAGTTATGAGGTCACTACAACTGTGTCATTTAAGAAGGTATGACATGATCATATACATTTTTATTTATAAAAGATTGGAACCTAATCAATCTTTAATCGATAAATATAACTAGTAATTTCGCCTGGCGCGCGTTGTGGCGCCTTTTTGTTGTTAACTAAATCTAGGTATATAGTGATAGTTTTCAAAACGCATATTTACAATAGCATCAACTATCATACTATTCCAACATTGATGACAACAAATAAACAAATAAACCTGCTATTTAATCTAACTTGGCACTAGGATGACAACAAATAAACAGACAAACCTGCAGTCAACAAAGTAATACGACATTAAGTTATGCGGGTTTGTCATTTGGCATACCTTCCCTTAGTGGCTAGTGCAAATTGAATTCACCAGCTCTTTAAGCAGAATCAAAGTCTCAAATCTTTCATTACAATTTACAATGCCCTAACATCATGAGTAGTAAAACCCCTATATTAGCAGGCGGAATTTATAATATTACATAAAATCCAAATCACCAATAGTCAACAACATTACCATTCTCAAATCATCGACCCTATAATATTACGCAAAACGCCATCTCCATGTTGATCATCCACTCATTTAAGCATCCATTACAAATTACACTTAAATTTATGAACTTCATTGAAGCAAATGATCGAGCAACTTTTGTGCAAATCATGAACATCAAATTAAGCATGATATTTAAGAGATTAACTACAAGCACACTCCAAGTTACATAATACAATTTTGATTTGTCTTAAAAAATGATTAGAAAATTACATTTTTAGACATTAATACCTGGCTACCGCTAACATAGGCAACCGCGAACCCAAAACATTTGCTTTACACATGGTACGGACACACGCATTGAACATGTTCAACATGTTATATACCTGAATAGAGTTGGTTAATTAGAAAATGGTTATGGTACTCATCTTGATAACCTATTATGTCTTTTGTATACTAAATCAAATTTCAATACATCAATTTTAATGGTTAAAAATGATCGCACACACTCGCATGAAATTTGCATACACTAATACACGTCTAGTAAATAGGAAGCTTAAATTGAGCAATTAATAAGAAACACCGAGCAAACCCCCAATTGAGTTCGAAAGAAGTTAGGGGTTGAGATAAACATGCAATATAATCAAATCAAAACACCACACATTGAATCCACAATCATATGCGTACATAACGGTGATCGGTCCACCTTAATCACCAGCTGAAACAAATGAAAATTGAGACTTGTCGTCTTGCACACTATCGGCACGGGAGAACCGGCCACCTAATTTGTACCGGCAGTCGGATATCGCCAAAAGAGATGAACTTCTTTCGTCTCTTACCCGGCAGCACTTGAAGGCATGGAAAACCCATGTAAGTCACAGGTAAGAATATATAAGAAAATGAAATCAAGATGGGCTATTTTCTCTCTCGAGTTCTTGATGTGGAAATGAAGCATGAGGGAGCAGGGAAGAGGACAGGAGTCTTCACAGGAATCACAGCTGTACAAACATGCAAATAGGTTGTACTTTTATGCATAACAGTAGTACGTTACTATACTGCTGTTTAATTCCTTGAGTTTTCAATAAAAAGGAGAATATTATAACACAATTAATTAAGCTAAAAAAAATAGAGTATACACCACAAAAGTGAATCTTAAAGTTAACATTTGACTGCACTTGAAGCAAAGAAGTTGATTCATTTTGAATTACAACTTTAATCCATTTCTAGCAACTATTTAAGGCCTATCAAGTTCAACGATCAACACAACCAAACCACCAATGACACCCAAAATCGTCCAACCCCAAACAACGGCTCTTAACCACTTTAACAACCACCATCACGTAACCCTTTACAGGGGTTGTTTATTCATCAATATATCTGCATCAGCCACACCAACATCACAACAATTTTTTAGTATGTCACTTAACCCAAGACAACAGTTCCTAGGCATGGCATATAGCATAATGCCCCAACAACAACCAATGGGTCTCAAGAGCAACCCGATGGTTAATCTAATGCATACCTTGAGGCAACCTGAGATGATACATCCTGTGCAAAATCTTACAATGTAGCAACTTAACGTAGGTGAAAGAAACTCGATTTCTAGCACTTTGGATGAGAGTGCTATTATGAAGCAAGTGCTTAGTACGCATCTTCCTGATGGCACTATAGTTGATGTCAAATCACTTATGCAAATGGTGGAAGAACTTCTTCCAAACATCACCGCAAAAACTGAGTCTACTTCATCAGTATTAATAGTGTTATTACTTCTACTATTATCATTAACGATAATTTATAACCATGTTAATTTCTTGAATTGTTCTTAGGTTGCACAAATTGATGTGGTCCAACTGGAGAAAAAATATCACAAAATTGATGTAGTTCTAAAGTCTAATATATTGTCCCA
This sequence comes from Tagetes patula, assembly GCA_026259685.1. Lineage (NCBI taxonomy): Eukaryota > Viridiplantae > Streptophyta > Magnoliopsida > Asterales > Asteraceae > Tagetes > Tagetes patula. The sequence continues at coordinate 6,243 of JAOYNQ010103964.1, read as the reverse complement.
CACAATCGATAAACTTGCTTGTGAGGTTTGAACTTAAAACCAAATAAACTATATGAGTATTTTCAACATCTTTAGAGACCAACTCGTGATTAAAATTATTAAATTTTATTAATATTTTATGAGTAGATGTTATTCAAGTTATTAATTGGCATGGATGGAGACTCGATCACACTTTCACTATTCCACCTTGTTGAGAACTTCTACTGGGATGCCAAGCTAGCATTGATCCTAGCAACTTTTGCTTTAATCTATTCAACAGATCAACTTGAAATGTCAATGGATATTTTTGAACAAGCACCGGCGATCACGGAGTATTCGACACCACTGAAACCTAGATCTGATCAATTAGCGAACTCATTCACTCGGTCCTCAAGTTAAGTTGGTGCATTTTCCAGTTCAAGGAGCTCCCATCTGTTAGTTCTGAAGTACCAGCTATGACCCTAGCTTTAAGCACAGTTCCTCAAGTTAAGTTGGTGCATTTATTGGAATGTTAGAGGGATTATTGCTTGTGCTAAGCATATTACACGCATGGGTTATGAGTAAATAATTCTTCAGTATAATACAATTTCATATTAACTAACAAAATTTAGCGACTAAATATTGTTTAGTGGCTTTAGGTATGGGATATCATCCATTGAGATAGAGTCATGTGAACTATCTACCTTAGTCCTTAAGATCAATCCCTTACTCGAGTTTCTCAGGAAACAACTAGAAGAATATAACCATGTTATAGGTATGCTATTCACATTTTGTATAATAACTTTAAGGGGCTGTTTGGCAGCATCTGAATGGATAAGTGCTAAACAAATAAGAGGACTGAATCATTAAGTGATGAATCAATAAGAGGTCTGATTTATTAAGAGCTACTATATTGCTTAATTATTTTAAGGCAAATGTCTGACCAATTCAAATAATAGCTCTTAACCATTCAGATTGTGTATAATGCTTAACCATTCAGAGGCAAATATCTAAACCATTTAGACATTTGCTCGCGAAACAAACAGTCTGAACCATTAAGTGCTGAACCATTCAAACATTTGAACCATTAAGAGGCTGAAACAAACAGCCTCTTAGTAAAAAAGATATAAATTTATTCATGTTTGATTGATGTAGGAAAGAAGAAGGAGATTGATATCACAGAGTCATTCAGTCAGGTTTTAGATACGGTTCATATCGAAAACATGAAAATCCTTAAGATCTTGCTTAATCCATGGGATGAACCGCTATCACTCTTTGATGGGGCTACTAAACAAAGGGTTGGAGGAATATTTTAACTTTACTTTGTTCCCGAGTTTAGTAACGGAAATAAAAGAAAAGAAAAAAAGGAAGTTTATGAGAGAAAAGAAGAGAAAGGAAAGGAAAATATGAGAATTCATTTCGCGTTCCATAGTTTGAAGGAAAGGAAAGGAAAATACACATTTTAATATGATTTCCTTCCTTTCTCTTCACTTCCTTCCAATTTGGAAGGAAAGTTAGGAAGGGAATCATAATAAAACTTTCGTTCCACTTCCCTTCTCTTCCTTCCATTTCTTTTCTTAAAAAAACTCTGGAACACTTATTTTTTTCAACTTCCTTCCACTTCCTTTTCCTTCTACCCTTTAATAAAACTCTGGAACAGAAAAAGAAAATTTCTTTGATATCCGTCTTTAATTAACTTTGACTTCGAACAGGTCAACCTAGAAGTTCTAAGGAAAAGGATTGTGTTGTTACTAATATCTGGGCTTGACATGTCATGGGAAGAGATGTTCGTTCTTGAGCAAATTTATAGCGAGTCACATGTTCAAGTCTCGAGAATGAAGTATTTGTATGAGGTGGTGTGGGTTCCTATCGTGGATTTGAATGTTATGAAGAACGATGAAATGAAGGCACGATTTGAGGAGTTTATGAATAGCATGCCATGGTACTCGGTCTACAACCCGTCACATGTTGGCAGTGTGGTTCAAAGGTCGATTAGAGACAGGTGGCACTTTCGTAACAAGCCTATCCTTGTTGTGCTGGACCCACAAGGAAGGGAGCTAAACCTAAATGCATTCCACATGATGTGGATTTAGGGAAGCACTGCCTTCCCTTTCACCATAGCTAGAGAGGAAACATTGTGGAGGGAAGAAACTTGGAGGCTAGAGTTACTAATGATTAGTGGCATGGACCCAACCATACTAGAGTGGGTCAGTTCACCATTTAACTTCTCAACATCCCATGTTGGATGCTACTACTAGAAGTGCACATGACTTGGGCAAACCGGTCCAAGGCGCGAAACTTGGTTCCTCAAAGCCATGTTTAGCTTCATTTAGGTGCAATATAATAACTTTACTTCAAGTTAACATAATACGATAATACAAAATACAAACTAAAAAAACCTGTAAAGAACTATGATTAGAACAATTTTTTTTATCCTATGTCCAGGCCCGATTAGGCCTGGATGTAGTGTAATTTCATGTTTTCCAACTATTAACCGGATGTACTTTTTTATGTTACAGGTGAGCGAAGAAAGATACATTTTCTTGTACGAGGAGATGACATCGAGTAGATTCGCAAGTTCACAAGCAATGCACAAGCCATGGCAAGAGCTACATGCATCCCATTAGAGATGTGTTATGTTGGAAAAAGCAAGCAAAGAGAAAATGTTCGAAGGGAAATTGCCACCATCAACACAGAAAAACTCAGTTACTGCTGGCAAGACCTCACCTTGATATGGTTCTTTTGGACCCGAATAGAGAGCATGTTATTCTCCAAGATCCAACTTAAACAGGTAGATGATCAAGATCTAGTAATGCTAGAGATCAAGAAACTACTCAGCTATGACATGGATAGATCATGGGGTTTGCTTTGCCATGGATCATATATACTAACCAATGGTCATGGATCCACCATGTTGCAAACTTGTGTTAACTTTAACCTCTGGAAGGAACACATCCCCTCAAGGGGTTTTGATTTATCATTTAAAAATTATCATGATAAGCTTCATGTTGCAACAGATAATTATTCCAGATTTAGTTTCCCGTTGTAGAAGGTAGTATCCCTTAAGGCATGCGGTGCCTCGAGTGTCGTCGATCCATGGAGAAACACATCACTTTCATTTGATGTCATGACCAAACTAGTCTTCCACATTCATAAATGCAAATCCACCAAATGATAATTGAAATTGGCCGGTTGTTATAGTATATTGTGAACAAACAGTACATGCAGGCAAATGATTGTTGTTGTGTTTTTAACTTATATGATAGATCTCAAGAGGACAATATTAGGATGCGAAGTAGCCAATATATTATGTCGTAAGCGGGCTAGGACTTCAGTTTTATCTTTCATTTGTTGTTGAATTGGATTGTATCTTATCTCTATATAAAGTCATAATGAAGCATGTTAGGGTTTGGTTGACGAATAATTATTATATAGTTAAGTCATATATGTATACATCTTGAGCGGTGGGCCGGTGGCCGGTGGTGGTGGAGCCATAAACTTTTTTCTAATAGGGTCAGATTTTTTTATTAATAGATTCCAACAATATAGTTAGCTAAATGTAGTAACATGATCGTTGTGTGGCACACGGACATTGGACGCTATTGTTGCCATCGTAACGTGTGTAACAAAGTCACAAACACGGCATTGCAGCTAGTGGCGAAGCTATCCAAAAAACTCATGGGTATCTCAAATATTTTTCTTTACTGCATATTCATATACTAATAAATAAATTTTTTCTATTAACCATGGATATATATTCATCAAACCATTTTTAACAAACGTCTCTCTTTACAATAATAATTATTTTTCTTTATATCATTAGCAATATCTGAAGTTATGTAATCATTTTCTTAAATACCATTGCTAAAGGGTATCCTTTTAATTGCTTAGAGGTATCGTAAACACAAAATGAAATAATATTTAAAAATATTTATAATACGCATGAAAATTTGATTTGTAGCATGGGCTATATCTCGAGGGTGAATAGGCCTGTTCCTTGTTACAAATACAACGCGAGATACAAGTTAAAATCATAATGTAACTCCTAAATTTAATTCCTTATAATGTTAACATAAAAGTTATTATTTATTTATTTATTTTGTCACACAACTTTAATAATAGTTTTTTTATAAATAATTTGCCACAAAACTTTAATGGTTTAGTTTTTTTACGTGACAATGGGATGCCAAGCTGGCACTGATCCTTGAAACGTTTGCTCTAGCCTATTCACCGAATGAACTTGAAAATTCACTGGATATTCTTGAACAAGTACCGATAATAACAGGGTATTCGGAACCACGTACTTAAACCCGTTGATCAACATGTGATTTGCAGGATTAATTGTATTCAAGTATATATTTTTAGGCTTAAAAGTAACTCTAAGTGGTCCATTTGTAGAGTTTTAATACTTTTAAGGACCATAGGCGATAAAGTTGAATTTTAATTGAATAAGATTCTACTAGCTAAATTAATGTATTCACTACTAGAAATTTGACCTTTAATGACACTCAATGCATGTCATTATAGGGTATACATGACACATAAAAGTGTGTTAAGGAAGCTCATGTCATAGAATTAAAATGACTTGCATGTGTGTGTCATATTTTTATGAAGCATCTACGACACACATTTATGACATTAGTGCGTGTCATGGTTTTAGTTATTTAAAATGATATTTTTGTAGAATTACCAATTTACCCTATATACATAATAACCAAAATAATATAGCAAAACATATTTATTTCATGCTAAAATATACATATAAACCAAAACAATCCATTTCATAATCAAAAGAAGATACTTTAAAGCTAAGAAAATTATTGTGAGTCGATATATATTCTCCTAACACCTAAAATGACGGGTCACCTAAAGGTAAAAGTTGCCCCCAAAACCCAACAATTCTTCGTGAATTCCATCATTATCAACACTTGTGTATTCGTCTTTGGGCAATGTTGGTTATGGCCAGGAGTGCGTCGTGGAATGCATTTACATTGTTAATTGTGTTGGCAGCATCAATGGCGTTGACGTCACCCTGACGAAATTGTTTGTAAATGCAGTAGCGTTTTGTACAACATTAAGTGTGGCTTGGGCGGCAGTCCTCACCTGGGCATTTGCATAAACAGATGGGTTTGTAACCGTGTTTGTTGCAGCAACCATGGTAGCAACAACTCTATTTGTTATGACGATGATAGCATGGTCGTAATGATTGCTGCGACACGTCCATCTGCAAAGTCACACCGTTAATAACTAATAATGATTTATATATAAAAAATGGAACTGATAAATGATTTTCTGATTCTAAAAGTACTTGCAAATCGTGCAATTTAAAGTTAAGCAAATAGGAGCTTGAAATTGCAAGTAGTAAACATGAATGTACTGGTAGCATGATATCCACATAAAAGAGAAAGCTGAATGGTTATGAGCCTATTTGCAACTATGCGATGAAAACTAGCCATCATTATAACTTGCATTTTGAATGGTCTTTTTGGTTATCCTCACAATTGATTTTTATGAAACCCAATAATCTATCATCAAAACCTATTTAATGAACAAAACAACATACTGGATGTAAGTTAAGAGTAAACCTATGTGATAAATACATGTTATAAACCCAGATCAATCACTAAAAACTTCTCAAATGTCTTCTCTATCCCATCAAAATAAGACAGTGCACTTAAAGAATTCCAAGGAAATAACTTTACTATGTTCTACATAGACAAAACTTGAGCATCAAAACTCCTTGAATCCTTATAATATTATGTTCTACAAATATTACATTAATTAGAATCCTTATAATCAGTTTGATCAAGAATATGAGCATCAAAACTTCATGAATTTAACATGAAATGTGTTTGTGGTGAGTGAGAGTAAAGGTGTAGATAAAGATCTTCAAAAGCTTAATCTTTCACTCCATTTATACACTAGGAAAGAAAGACTACTACCAGTGAGTTATCAAGATCACAAACTGTCAACATGAAAAAACTTACAATTTTCACAACAACGCCCTATCGATCTCTCTGCTGTCTTGCCGGTTTGTTGCCTCTAAATTATCAAGAATAAAAGTCAACTAACATAAACAAATACAAGTAAACTATTTGATTAATTTAATTCGCACAAGCTCAATAGTGAGTTTGGCATATCCAGTGACGGATCCAGGATTTTTATTCATTGGGTTCACAATTTTCAGTCTACGTTTGTCTATATGGAGGTAATACTATCAGGTAGGGTCATCCAAATGTTTTTTGCCGGGTCAAATTATTGAAAAACACACTTTGAATGACTTGA
>JAOYNQ010103905.1:0-13258 GCA_026259685.1 Tagetes patula | reverse complement strand
CTTTTTTGAGCTCGATTCCTCTATTTCTTCAAATGTTTTCACCCCACACCATTTGGGACTCTCTTTCAACACGTCCCGTGCACCAAAATGATTAAATGCCAACTTTGTCTTCATCGTTTTCATATAATCATATTGTGCTTTTCTTAGAACATCCGCGTCATTTCGACCGGAACCCTATCCAGATTTCAAATTGTTGTAAATTCCTCAATAACATGACACCTTTGCATTCAAATCTTTTCATTTTGAATTACACTGATGTAAGGTTCTTCCGGACTCGTACCCGAGTTGTTCATTAAACTCGGCCAGTATCTTCCTCCAAAAACCCGAATAGTGTTGATTGTTACCCTTATACGGGTCTTCGGAGGTCAAAATCCAAGCTTTAGCCAAAGCATGTTCTTCTTGAGGAGTCCAAGGTTTTGATTTTGCCTTGGTATCTTGTTGTTGTTGTTGTTTCTCCGGGATTCATTCTCCCTCCATGTCATCCGAACAAAAAAATGGATCAAATTCTTGATTCATTTGCTCATCCACCAACCGAAAGTCACGAACGGGGTATAATCCCCACCACCACCAAATTGTGAAAAACCAGATCGAAGTTAGAAAATTGAGAAAATCTGGCTTCGTTCGTGTTGAACTGAGAAAATCCGGCTTCGTTGGTCGTAAATTGAGAAAACTCGGTGCGTTGGGGTTGGTTGGGTTGGGATGAGCCAATACGATTGACTTGACATCGTTGTGAAATACCGCCTCTAGTGGCACGGTTGCCTCGAGTGGTACGAGTGTCACGGTTGCCTCAGGTTGATTGGTTTTTTGATGACTTCATTTTTGTAAAAATATATAGAGATTTGTATGTTTGAGAGTGTGATTTAATAAATATTGTGTTGGTATATATATATAACTAATCATTGTGTAAAGAAAAACTTTTTTAACTGTCTGTTAAAAACTAGCCATTGTTGGGGGGGGGGGGACCACGCTCAAACGGTCGAATATTTCGGGGTAGAAGTCAGGAAAGTCACCCTAAATGGGACACCGATTTTCGGTGCCGAAGGAGGGTGGGACGGTGTGCCCGTGCGAGACACATCCCACACCCACTCCAGTTGCACTTAATGAGCTGACATTCCATTTACAGATAATCTGACAAATAAAACTTGACATAATCAAGAAATGCTTGATTCAAAGGGTACCGTCTAATCCTTTACAAGGTTGGCATTGAGTCAAATGATTAGTGTTTATTGTTTAATAGGATATGGATTTTTGTTTGATCTGTTGATGATCTCATCATTTCTTGGTTTGAAATATTTATTATTATTTTCTGTTAAATATGGTCCATTTCATATGATAATAAGCAAGAAAAAGAAGATTATATGTACGGTTAATGGTGTACTTAAAAAAAGTTACGTGGTCCCTTGTGCACAACTGGCTTCCACCTTATTAAAAGAGATATTCCATTTCTTATTCTATCACTCCACTACGCTTTAATATAATAATAAATAATTTATATTCTAGATTTTTCTATTTTTTTAATTTTTTTTTAAACACAAAATATTTTACTCTTAAATTACTTCAAAATATCTATATGTTCAGGTTTAAATTTAGGATTTTTTTAAAATAATGTTCGTATAGACAAGGATTTTCTACTGGAACACCAATCCTAGTGACATTTTTCTTGTAACCTAATACTCTAATTTCAATTAAGTTTGCTCGTAGTTGACCTTCTCGTCTAACAATATATAAGAATTATAATTTACATTTGATGGATGAATTGGGTTTGAAGCATCAAAACTTGTATAAGTGATTGACTTTTTGTTTTAAGAAGGCCAACTTAAGAATTAGAGATAGCACAAGTGTTGTTAAAAAAACTAAGTCTGTTCGTTTTACTTACTAGAGTATTGATGAAATACATGCTCGAATAACTTGTAACAAATTAAACCGGTTGTTACTGTTAAAAACTTCAATAACCAAAAAACGTTTACAATATTGAGTTAAAGAACATCAAAGTCAAATACAAATATATGAAACAATACAACCATTTAAGATCTACAAAGTACTCAAAATCAGAAGTGAACGATTGAACGGTGCGTAGAAAGTTGTAATGAAACACTATGATGTATTTGTAAATGTTGCAAAACCTGCAACAAAACGTTGCTCTGAAGAAGATGACGAACAGGGCAGCCGCTCAAGATGAAGAATGAAACGTCAGGTTTGTGTGGAGAGGATTAGGGTTTTGAAGAGGAAAATAGCGGCTGTTGCATATCTCGAACTTGTGTTAACACCCGTTTATATAACCTTTATAACCCTAAATAAGCACCATATCTCAACTCAACCGGCCCATTACAACAGCATGGCCCATAAGCAAAAAAACCTTCAGCGATATTAAAAACACATGAGAAAAGTAAAAAATAAAACAAGTAATTAAGTTTGAATTGCAGTAAAAAAACTTATCTTTTTTCGTGACGTTTCAACATGCCCCCTCAATTCAAACTTTATCAACAGCAGAAAACACATTTGTCATACATAACTTGTTACACAAATATGAGTGTTGAGCAACACTAAGACCTTTGGTCAAAACATCAGCAGGTTGTTCAAGAGTGTTAATTTTGATCACTTTTAATATACCTGCACAAACTTTCTCACGAACAAACATAAGATCAGTATCAAAATGTTTAGTTCTTTCATGATAAACAGGATTTGCTGCAATTAATATAGCAGCCCTGCTATCACAAAACATGTTAACAGGAAACTTTTGTTTCACACCAATATCATCAAGAATTTTTAGAAGCCAAATAATCTCACAACTCAATGAAGCAAGAGCACGATATTCAGCTTCAGCTGAAGATCTAGAAACAGTGGGTTGTTTCTTACTTTTCCAAGAAACAAGTGATTCACCAAGATAAACACAATAACCAGTAACACATCTTCTAGTGGCCAGACACTTACCCCAGTCAGAGTCTGAATATCCTCTCAACTTAAAATCATCACTTTTTTTGAATAAAATACCTTTACCAGGAGATCCTTTCAGATATCTTAACAACCTTAATGCAGTTTTAAGATGAGATTTGAGAGGGCTATGCATAAACTGACTTAAACAGCTCACGGTATAAGCAATGTCGGGTCTAGTATGAGACAAGTAAATCAACTTTCCTATTAATTTTTGATATTCAGTAACATTTTCAAGCTCATTATCACCATCGACAGAGTTCAGTTTATTAGTAACAATAAAATTCTGTTCAATGGGATTACCAACAGGTTTACATCCAAGCATGCCAAATTCACTTAACAATTCCATACAATACTTTCTTTGGTTAAGAACAATTCCATCTTTGGTCTCAATAACCTCCATTCCAAGAAAATATTTCAAATTTCCAAGATCTTTAATTCTGAAATTAGTTTTCAGCAAAGCCTTAATGTTTTGTAATTCAGCTTGATTATTCCCGGTTATTATGATATCATCAACATATACAAGTAAAATACTTATAACATCTCCATGAGTTTTAACATAAAGAGAATAATCACTTTTACTTTGAACAAAGCCAATTTCAACTAAGGTTTTGGTCAATTTTTCATTCCAATTTCTGGAGGCCTGTTTCAGACCATATATTGACTTAACCAACTTACAAACTTTGGATTTTGACTCATTAAAATAACCTTCAGGCAAAGACATATAAACCTCTTCATTCAAATTTCCATAAAGAAAGGCATTGTCAACATCAAGTTGGTATAAAGGCCAACTGTTTTGCACAGCAAGACTCATAACACATCTCACAGTGACCATCTTAACAACCGGTGAAAAGGTTTCATCAAAATCAAGGCCTTCTCGTTGGCTGTAACCTTTAGCAACAAGACGGGCCTTATATCTGTCAATTTGACCATTAGGTTTATGTTTTATTTTATAAAGCCATTTAGAGCCAACAGCTTTTCTATTAGCAGGTAAGTCAGTTATAATCCAAGTATTATTCCTAGACAAGGCTTCCATTTCTTTATTCATAGCATCAACCCAGTTAGGGTCAAGAGCAGCCTGTTTATAAGTGGTAGGAACTACAGAACTGTCTAATGCAGATAAAAAAGAAACAGTTTGCTTAGAAAGCATAGAGTAATTTACTACCTTCTCGATCCCATATTTTACCTTCCCTTGAACAACATAATCATTAAAGTGCTTAGGAGGCATAGAAGGTCTAGTGGATCTTCTAAGAGTGTCAGCATTGTTACCCTCAGAAACATGTTCCCTATGTCTATCCTCAATAGATTGATCAGCTACTGGTTCCTCAAAATCACTATCCTCCAAGTCATGTTTATAATCCTCACCATTAGGGTTCATGTCAGATTCATACGTATCATCACACTCAATATTTTTGTCAGTGGAACTTTTATTTAACTGTATAGGATTAGTGACTGAGCTTCCAGAAGTATCAATCACATTAGGATCAGAATTATCTGTCTTTTGATCATCATTGGGTGAGTTAATGGTGACTTCATCAGTTTTTAAAGTATCACTTTCAATGACATTCAAGAAAAAATCATGTAGCTCAGAGATGACATTTGTTTCAGATTCAGCAAACTTTTCGATTTTAAAAGGATAAACATTTTCATAAAATTTCACATCTCTTGAATGTATCACAGTTTTATCATCAAGATCCCACAGCTTATAACCCTTTTTATGTATCGAGTAACCAATCAGAACACATTTCTTTGCTCTAAAGTCAAATTTGTCTTTAGGAGTGAGGTTAGAACAGAAAACTAAGCAACCAAAGTTTCTCAAATGACTAAGAATGGGTTTAGTTTTAAACAGTTTTTCATAAGGAGAAATGCCATTAAGAACAGAGGAAGGAGTTCTATTTATCAAGTAAGCAGCAGTGAGGATGCATTCATTCCACATGTTTAAAGGCAATCCCCCCTGAAACATAAGGGACCTTGCAGTGTTAAGAAGGTGTCTATGTTTCCTCTCAACCACCCCATTTTGTTGAGGTGTATATGCACAGGAAGTTTGGTGGATAATACCATGATTATTAAAAAGGTTTTGCAAGTTGTTGTTGGTAAATTCAGTTCCATTATCACTTCTACAAATTTTGACAGATGTTCCAAATTGATTTTTAATTAAGTTCAAGAAGGATTCAATACAACCAAAAACTTGATCTTTGGTTTTCAAAAGGTATAACCAAACAGCCCTTGAGTGATCATCAACAATGGTCAAAAATGATTTGAACCCTTCTCGACTTTTGACTTTAAAGGGACCCCATAAGTCAAGATGAACAAGGTCACCAACATTGTTGGTTGTATGATCACTATTATTAAAAACATTCCTTGTCTGTTTTGATTTATGGCAAATCTCACACGGTTTTGTATTGATATTTCTGTTTAAAAACAAGTCATCTTTTAAGACATTGAGAACTTGATCGGATGGATGACCAAGCCTACTATGCCACAGGGTAGTTGAGGAGGAACATGAAGTAAGGTTTGATATAAAATCTTTAAAGTTACCTTTATTGTTAGGAACAAAAGTGTATAATCCACCTATTTCCCTACCAATCATCACTAGTTTCTGCCTCAACAAGTCCTGAATGTAACAGTGAGAATCAGTAAAAAAGGAATACAGTTTATTATCTTTTGCCATTTTATTAACAGATATCAGGTTGACACAATAGTTTGGAATGACCATTACATCTTTAAGGATTATGTCATTGGTCAATTTAAGATCACCTATAACCTTAATCATGGCTTTAGTTCCATTTGGATGACCCACAGTTAAATTGAATTCAGAAACATCAACCCCATTAATTATGTTTTTATCAGATGTGATCATGTGTTGATTGGCACCCGAATCAATGATCCACAAGTGATGATTATTTGTCACATCATTAGAGTTTGAACAGAAGGTTTCATAAAGCTTATTATCAAGAGCAGGTGTATTGAAACTACCTGTCATATCGCATGTAGCAGAGTTAGAAGCATTCTGAGATATCAGTGACAAGAGTTTAGCAATTTGATCAGAGGTCAATTGTTGGGAATTGCAGCCAGAAACATCAGAGGTGTTAACTTTCACATAAGCAGAATTTGATTTAGCTTGAGCACGAGTGAAGTTAGATTTCTTTTTGTAGCCAACAGGATACCCAATGATTTCAAAACATCTCTCCATGGTGTGACCTGTCAAGCTACAATGGGTGCATTTTGGTATGTTTTGTTTGTTTTGTTTTTTAGGATCATTGAACTTAGACACAAAGGCAGACACTTGAGGTTTAGGATTGTGAAAGTTTGAGTTTGAATTTTTATGAGATTCTTCGGCAGAGATGACAGCAAAAGCACTTTTCACAGAAGGGAGAGGATCTTTGGACAAAAGACTAGATCTCAAGGGTTGGTAAGATTCATCCAGGCCCATTAGAAATTGCATGAGTTTTATTTGATTATTGAAGTCTGTCACAGCAATGGATGAATTGCAAGTGCATTTAGGAAGTTTAGTGAGAGTGTCATATTGTCTCCAAAGAGAGTTGAGTTTGTGATAGTAATCAGAAATGGAAGATCCGTCTTGAGTTGTTGAATTGATTTGTTTGTAAAGATTGTAGATAACAGACCCATCAATTTTATTGTATGTTTCTTTTAACTCTTCCCAAACATCTTGGGCCAATTTAGAAAAAATCTGACCAACATATAATTCTTCAGATATGGAATTAAGAATCCAAGACAGTACAACAGAGTTGCATCGGTCCCATTGTTTAGCCAAAGTGTTATTTTCAGTGCTTTTTAATTCAGACCCATCTATAAACCCTAGTTTGTTTTTTACTTGAAGAGCAAGTTCCATGGCATTTGCCCATATATTGTAATTTTCTGTGCCTTTTAGTTTGATATTGATTAGGGTGGCATTGGAAGTATCACTGGGATGTAGATACAAAGGGTTGCCAAAGTCAAGGTCATTGAGTTTAGTTTCTTTTAAAGAACCAGTTACAGCTGATTCAGGAGACTTAGGAGGTGTTCCAACCATGATCGTAAAGTTTCAGATTAGAGAAATTCGTTAATGATTAAAATTGATGAGTTAAGGATGAACAAATAAACCGTAATTAGAACAGAAAGAACATCAACAAGCAGCAGTAGCAATGATAAATCACGTATGATATTTACAAATAGGACATCACAAGGCAGTAACAATAGCAATGAATTATCACAAACTAATCACAACACAATCAATAGCAACCATAATGAATATAAAACTCAAGGATAGAGCAGCATATGAAAAAAAAAAACTAGAAATATAAGCAATTCAAACCAAATACTCCGCCAACATTGGCAGTCCAGCAGCCTATGCTGGGATCATGACATCTAATAACACCAATAAAAAACTAGAAGAGGAACGGTCTTACAGGATAAAGCCCAAGTTAGGGTTCGCCAGCAAGGGTCTATCCGTAACCTTCACTTAGGGTTACGAGATAGACCAGAAAAACAGCAACAATATAAACAATAGATTGATCGGTTTTGGATACGAATAATCTCCAAGCAAGAACAGGTTGAATGTGTCTCCAATCAGTAAGCGGAAGCAAATGTGCAGTGGATCAATCCTGCACAAATAAAAGGTGATTAACAGGTCCAAAAATTCAACAAATAGGATACACAAAACAAAATAATAGCAATGACAAATACATGTACAAAATCAGATCTGAATAGCTATGAATCAGATCTGTAAGATTTACGAACAGATCTGAAATTTTTTTTTTGACAGATTTGTAAAGCGGTCAAGAATCGGAACTCAAAACATTAACAAGCATAACAAACATATGGTTAACATTTTGGATCAAAGAACAGTGGAAACAGATTTCGATCGATTTTACTTTGAAAATTACGGTTTTGGTTTTTTAATAAACAGATCAAGAGCGTACCGCTCTGATACCATGTTAAAAACTTCAATAACCAAAAAACGTTTACAATATTGAGTTAAAGAACATCAAAGTCAAATACAAATATATGAAACAATACAACCATTTAAGATCTACAAAGTACTCAAAATCAGAAGTGAACGATTGAACGGTGCGTAGAAAGTTGTAATGAAACACTATGATGTATTTGTAAATGTTGCAAAACCTGCAACAAAACGTTGCTCTGAAGAAGATGACGAACAGGGCAGCCGCTCAAGATGAAGAATGAAACGTCAGGTTTGTGTGGAGAGGATTAGGGTTTTGAAGAGGAAAATAGCGGCTGTTGCATATCTCGAACTTGTGTTAACACCCGTTTATATAACCTTTATAACCCTAAATAAGCACCATATCTCAACTCAACCGGCCCATTACAACAGCATGGCCCATAAGCAAAAAAACCTTCAGCGATATTAAAAACACATGAGAAAAGTAAAAAATAAAACAAGTAATTAAGTTTGAATTGCAGTAAAAAAACTTATCTTTTTTCGTGACGTTTCAACAGTTACATAAATTGAGATATGATTAGATTTTTAAATATTAAAATCCAAATAACCCGAACCAGTTAACCCATATAAACCAATTATTATGACTACATACATCCAAACACCCAAAAAATCACAAGTCTTCAATCTTTAGGTTATATCAATGGCCAAAAAGTTAATCATATAAACATACTCTCAAATCATGAATTAAGTAAAAAATTTAAAAGCACGTTAAAAAAATACATGTTGGTAATCTATAATATCTTTATACAATATAAAATATTAAAATAGCTAAGTATATGTATATATAAAAGTTTATGTGCAAGCAACTTGCTGTATGATTCTAAAGCTCTTAAAAATATGTTTATTTTTGTCCAACAGACTTGTTAATTTATTTTTTGTTTTAAAATTTGATTAATTTTTTGTTCAATGTGTCTGTCCAAACCCGATCCAAATATACTCGTAACCGATCTACCCGAATGTTATTCGATTATCGGATAAATTTACACACAAGGAAAAACCGGTTCACTCATACTTTTAAGGGTAGAACTTAGAAGTGTGTGATTAAGGTTCAACTAAAAAGTCTAAATTTTATGAAAATCTAAGAGAGCATATGTGATTATGTGCCATTAGATCTAATATTAAATGAAGAACAATGGTCTAAAAACACAAAGTCTGGCTAATGGTAAATAGTTGAAACTTTAAATGTTAAGCAAAATGTATATTATGTGTTGTTTGTTTTTTCAGAAAAGGTCTGCGCAGTCTTTTACATTTGCGCCGCGCATACATTGTCATCTGCAGACTGTTTGTTTTTTCGAAGAGGTTCATTAAAAAACGTCTGCGCGACCTCTTTTTGGTGCAGACTTGGACCAACCACTTCTGAGATTTTCTAAGGTCTGCAGAGGAGGGTTAAACACCATCACCTAGTACCAGCACTCACCTCTTCTTTTGCAGATGCCTGCAAATGTGGTCCGCAGACTACGGATATTTTCTTGCAGAAAATCAAACAGCACCTTAGTCTTTGCCCCATTTTCAAATTGCACCCCTTTTTTAAATGTTCTTAACTTTTACATACAACATTAATTTTAAAGAAATATTACATAAAAAAACAAGCGTTTTTTATATTTATAGGTTTTTGTGATTAGAGCAATCCACTATCAGTCTATCAACATATAACTCATAAACACATCCCCTCCAACAAGTTGTAATTTGGTTCATGGTGCCAAATCAACACTGTGGATGCTACTTTGCGTGAAGAAAACATTGAGTTACATAAATTCATGAAATTAAGCTAGTGTTAGTAACTGCGATTCGGTGTTATTTTGGCTTGATTGGTGGATTAGAAGCGCCCCATTAATTAATAGAGTTGTTCCCAGCTCTGTATAGTATATATAGACTCAAATCACCATAGAGGTTTTCTCGGTCTCATGCTTCAGATAAGTGGAAGTGGGAGGTGAGCGATGATGGAAGCTTTTCGGTGAAAAGCCTTAGACAAACTATTAAACTTAATAGAACTCCGGTAGATCAAAACTCACTCCAATGGTCTACTTGGGTTCTATCAAAAGATAAGGTTTTTCATTTGAAAAGTCCGATTAAATAAGATCCCGTGCAAGACGTTGTTGGCGTTTAGAGGAGTAAACGTCAGGTCAGATGAATGCTTGTTATGTTTCAGGGAGCAAGAATCTGCGGATCACATTCTCCTTAATTATAGTTTTGTTGTGAAGGTATGGGATCACATATGTGATTGGTGTGGTGCAATTGGAATAATGTTCTGGGGGACTATTAGAGAAATGTTGGATTGGTATATGGAGTATGGGGGTAGAGGTGAAAGGGAGGGCTTTGTTGACTCTAATGGCTACTATTTGGTCCATATGGATCGTCAATGAACGAGTTGATATTCAAGTCTTCAATGTTATCGATTGATGATGTTGTTGATAAGCTCAAAGGAAACTCGTTCCTCTAGTTAAGTATATCAGGCAAAGAGTAGATACGTTGTTTGGTAAAATTGATGTAATACCCTTTGGTAAGTTGGCAGTAGTTGGTGTAGTGTTTGTGTTTACTGACCCTAGCGTTTTACTAGGGGTTTTGCTCTAATAAAATCGTCGTTAAAAAAAAACTTTATACCTAACAAAAAAAATAATATAATTTATGACAAGGACCAAAATAGTTAAAAGAAAATAAAATGTTAGTTTATCTGGGGCGGATGCCTCCTAAAGAGTAACGGAGGTGTGCGAATGTAGGCTCAAGCTAAGATTCTGCTCGTGAGCGTAATGGTATAAGCCTGCCTGACTGTGAGACCGACTGGTCGAACAGAGACGAAAGTCGGCCATAGTGATCCGGGAGTCCCGTGTGGAAGGGCTCTCGCTCAACGGATCAAAGGTACGCCGGGGATAACAGGCTGATGACTCCCAAGAGCTCTTATCGACGGAGTCGTTTGGCACCTCGATGTCGACTCATCACATCCTGGGGTAGGTTTTGCATGTCAAAATAATTCGTTTTTAGGTTGAAAAGGTTAAATGACTCAAACCCAAAGGCTAAATCTATAATTTACTCTATTTAAAATGTGACAATGGCGGTACCAAGCAGAATTAAAACTGAATTTTTTTAAAAAGCAAAACTATATTTAGCACAAATGGATGAATAATATTCTTCACAATTCCACCTGAAAATCACAGGTTGAAAAAATCATCTTCAAAACAATGTAACAATGCCCATAATCATGTTGTCATCTTCCTCCAATTCTTTCTTCCCAACCTTCTTTCATTCATCAATTCAGATGAGACATGCGTAACGCGCTTTTCAATTAATCGACGAAAACCATCAAAAGCGTTACGTTCATCGTTCTCTTTGAATTATCATTAGCATCGATCTTCAGTTAGAGCTATGGATCATATTCCGAGTCCTAGGAGGATTCGAACAAAGATAGATCCAAATTCGAGTCCTAGGAAGATTCGAACGAAGATGGATCCAAATCCGAGTCCTAGGATTGGAGCGATGGATCCGAATGCGAGTCCTAGGAAGATGCGGATCCTTTCTTATGTCATGACTAGAATTCCGAGCTTAAAACGTCGGCAATTGCAGGTAGGGGTGTTCATCGTGTCGTGTTTGCGAGTCGCACCCAACACAACCCCAAAAAGCTTATACAAACCCGAACACGACCCAAACCCGAAAAGTCTAAATTCTTTTACATTTCTACTTTAAAATTTTAAAATCATGATCTAATGATAGTAACAATGTATTTTTAGTTTTTACATATTCTAGTCTAAAAATTATTTTACATTGGCTACATTTATATATTGGCACATTCTAGCTTAAAGTTTGTTTTTATAAAAAAAAATCATGTCAAACTCGTTAACTTGATGGGTTGACCTGATTTTTTTTTAAAATAGGTCAGTGGGTTCGACTTAAAACTGACATGAATCTGAATGATGTAAGACCAAACTTACAAATTTTGTGTTAGGTTTGGTTCTGTTTTCGTGTCAGAAATTCACAGCTCTAATTGCAGGAGCTTGAGAACGAAAGGTTATTCCGACCGTCTGCTTTACCGGAAACTTATACGGAATTATCTCAAAGTGAATCGTATTCGGAACTCGCTGAACGTGTTTCTCAGTTAACCGAAGATGATACACTGGCTAAAATCCATGCAATAGTTGTTGAGGTTGATCAGATTCGAGCCGTGATTAAAACTCTTGGTGAACGTCCTGATCCGGAATCTGTTGAGCTAGCTAGATCGCGGTATGCTGAAGCCGAGACACCGTTTGCTGTTCAATATGATGGGATTGAGTTAACCGAAAGCGATATGGAGGTGGTGGAAAATAGGCGAAAAGCTGCGAAAAGGGAGATGCAAATGTATAATGCCTTGATATCGTTGGATGATATGCATAAAACATATAGTAATTTGTTAGTTGTGGCAGAGAGAAGGCTGCAGAAGCTTTATGATTCAGCTAAGGCTGCTGGAAAGTTATCGGGAATTGATCGGAAGGTTTCGTCTATGCTTCCGACGATTGCTGAGGAAGTTAAGGAGGAAATGGGAGATATTCTTCATGATGCATTGATGAATGGTGTTGAAAGAATAGATTTATCGTATCGTCAGTTGCCGTTTGTTCCTGAAGCGTTTGGGAAGCTTCATACATTGGTTTCTCTTAATCTATCGGCAAATAAACTCGCGGTTAGTCTGCAATCCGAATGAAATTGTAGTTGGAACTGTTAACGTCCGCTTACAATCATTAGTGAATTGTAACAGGCTCTTCCAGATTCACTTGCTGGACTTGAGAGTCTCCAGGAGCTAAATGTTTCTACTAATCTCTATGAATCGCTACCAAATGCTATCGGATCGTTGCAAAGATTGCAGATTTTGAATGTCTCTAGCAACAAACTCACTTCATTGCCTGATGGCATCTGCAAATGCAGGTTCTCACACGAATTTCGTAGTTTAAGTTAATGTTTCAACCTCTTAATAGTTCAGATGTCTGAATGGTTCAGCACTTTATGGTTCAGGTTGTTTGTTTCGCGAGTAGATGTCTAAATGGTTAAGACATTTGCCTTTGAATGGTTAAACATTATACAGAGTCTGAATGGTTAAGAGCTATTATCTGAATTGGTTAGCATTTTCTTTTAAATAGTTAAGCAATATACTAGATTAACAGCTCTTAATGATTCAGATCTCTTACTGATTCAACACTTAGGGGTTGTTTGGCAAAATCTAAATCATTAAGTGCTGAATGGTTAAGAGGTCTGAACCATTAAGAGGCTCTATTAATGTGAGGTAGGGGTGTTCATTCGAATCGAATGCGAATTGGGCGAATTAGGTGAATCGAATTGGGACTTTTAAAAACTGTATTCGTATTCGATCCACATTCGAATAAAAATCTATGTATTCGATTCGAT
>JAOYNQ010103896.1:0-13259 GCA_026259685.1 Tagetes patula | reverse complement strand
TCATCTTCATCATACCTTGCATTGATCTTCATGAACATTCAAGCATCAATACGTGATTAGTGAGTTTCCGCATCACTAATCGCAAACAACATCCCCAAACAATCTCAGATCTTGATCCAAGCTCAGTTCATCTCGAACTATTACATCTCGATCTCTGTTTGCCTTTACAACGATCCATTCTTCACTAAACTGAAATCCTGGTTTTAAGATATAATAGTGAGCGTCATCAAACAAAGTTAAAAATGATTTATCACAGCTTTGAGAAACACTTAGTAAATTATAGTTCAACTGGGCACAATAGTTAACTTTATCAAAACTAATTATTCCTTCGCCAATAATTTTTCCACCTACATCTCCTCCAAATGCTATATGTGTTCCGTCTTTCTCTTTGAAATCTTTAAACAGAGCATGAGTGCCTGTCATATGTTAGCTACACCCACTATCAACACCCACTATCAACACAGTTAGTTTAAGAGATCAACCCAAGCCGAAATTGTCTTGGGCTTGCCATTTTTGTCAATGACTGTAAATTGTTAGTAATCCAATTTACACAAACCACATTGTTTATTTCTTAAAGCATGATATCGTTTTTCCAACTCAGAATCCAGATTGTTGCTTGACTTGACTGACCTTGGAGTAAAACGATCATTGTTATAATACTTGTTCAGTATTTCACATGAATTATTAACTACAGACTTGTTATTTCTGAAAGATCTTGATCCAAATGACGGTAAAGCTTTTGAGTTTCGAAAACCAATTTGTTGATTTCTTTGAAATTGTCTGTATTTTGGAGAGGCATTTTGGAAGTAACATTCTGATGTGTTATGATTTCTTACATCAAAAATTGCACAATATTTGTTTTAATAACAATCCTCAGTTGAATGATTTCTCAGGTTAGAGATATGACAATACTTATTAAAGAAACACTCTTCTATTTGATGATTGTACATGGCCGAAATATCACAATATTTTTGTTGTGCCTTGAACATCTGACGCTTAACCATTGATTTTGACTCAAATTTAGAATTTGATCATGATTCAAGTTTAGGGGACTTTTGGTTAACTTGTTTTTTTTATAATTGATGTTTGTTGATGGTTTTTGATTTGGACAAATTTGGATAAACCCTCATTGATTCAAACTTGTTATGTATAACGGAAGACTTTGATCCTGAACCTGCTTTCGGACAAGAGATCGGTTTGATCATTGAGTTAAGTTGATTGCATTCAAGTTTGTTCATATCAAATTTACCAGCTGAACCAAATTTAAAAACTTGTTGTTTTGTTTTTTATTCTGTTTTGCTTTTGATTCTGATTTAGAAGTTCTGGATGATTTCTTTGATGCTAAAGGATTTGCACTCTTGTGTTGACGTTGAATTTCAACAATATCCTCCTGCTTCTGAACTTCCTTCTATCATTTGATGAACTAAGGATTATTAAAACCATAACCCGATGATGTGTTATCACTTGTAGAGTCTTCTGATTTCGATTGCTCCTTCTTGCTCGAATTTTCTTCAACAATCACTTGTGAACCTTTTGCCACATATACTTGCTTCTTTCTGTTCATTGGATGATAAGACTTGATCTTCACAGGGTGACCATTTTGAAGCTTGTCTTGATCAATTTCAATAAAAACTTCAACTTCACTTTCATCAGCTTGACTTTCAGGTGAATGATCATTTGTATTGAAGTTGTTTGGTAAAGTGTTAGTGATTGATTCTGGCATGGGTTCATGAGCAAAACCAAGTTTGATTTTGTTCTTGTTTCCTCTCTCACTCACCATTTTTTAACCGTTGTTTTACAACTTTTAAACTTTGTCAATTCAACTTGTTTTACAGCATGAGCAATTTTCTAAAGTTCACGATTCTTTGAAAATTCAGATAGTTGATGTTTTAACAGTTCAATTTCTTCAAGTGGTTTCTTCCAAGACTCTTGTATGGACAAGATTTTTTCAGTTGAAACTTTGTGATCAACTTTAAGTTTGTTATGCATCTTTTCTTTTTTAGCCAATTTCTCACAAATTCTAAACGAGTATGTTCTGTAATGCTCAATTTGCTCAGCACACTCAGGTGAACACAGTTTCTTTTTCACAGTTTCAGGTAAAGGAGCATAGTTCGATGGTTTATCAAAATCAAAAGATGAAGTTTCAACCTTTGGCTATTCTGATTGACCCATGAGTGCTATTTCTTCCGGTTTGTTGCCTTCAACTGTTAACATCTTCTGCTTGATCTTTTTCTCCAGTTTGAATTTCAGCAATCGGATATGAGTTATCACATCAATCATATTCATCATCTTTTTCTTCAATGTCCTTTGAGCTTAGGATCGCTTTCTTCCGACCAATCCTATTCACAAACTTCAGCAAGTAATGCCAAATTCAACATAAGATCAGAAGTAAACTGTTCTGCATATGCACTCCAGTCGTATTCATCCTTGATACTTACGACTAGTGCCTTGTTTTGATCTTTGACCTTCTTTGAATCCTCTTTGAAAATATCCATTGGTAGACTATGATATTGTCTTTGAAATGATTGTTGAGGTCTCGGTTGAAAGTTTGTATTGCTTGTGCTTGCTTGATGAGAAAAACAGTTTGAATTAGATTGTCCTCCTGATTGATGTTGCTTTAGAGCTTTGCATTCTCTTGAGAAATGACCATAACTATTAAAGTTAAAGCATCTTGATTTTTTATTGTCAAATCCAACAGATTTGTTTGCACTGGCTTTAAAATTCTTGTTCACGTATGCATGCTTTTGAGTTCTATATGCCATCATAACCATTTTCCAATTGAGATACATCTCTTCTACATCATTAGGATCCATCTCAAATAAATCCTGCAAAATAAATTCTAGCAGTAAATGCATTCATCTTTTCATCATCCTATAATAAAATGTTAATAACATCATCAACTTTTCAAGAATTAACAGAGTTTTGAATAGGATTCTCATACTGGTTTTGGTTCAGTTTCATAGATTGAGTAGATTGAGAATGAGTAGTTTGTGGCTTGGCTGTTGTCTGTGTAGGTTGTGCATTAGAGTAAAGTGATTCAGCAAAGAAACTAGCTCCTACAAATAAATCTCCATCTTCACTCATTTCTTCTTTTTGAACAACAAATGCATTGTCACTTGTGTTTGCTGGTGAAGTCATAAATTATACAGTGACTGGTTCAATTGGATCGAAACTGCTATAAACGAAATCGACAATCACAGATCTATGCACTGAAACAATGAAAATCAACACACGAGAACTGATAATTCTTTTTGTATTGATGATCAAAAGGTCACAATACAATCAGGTGAGAAAGTAGAATACCATAGTACTTGTTCACTCTCCCTGACCTAATAGCATGTCGCTTTCTATTTATATCATCAGCACACTTTAGGGATATAACAATTTACACCCTATTAAAAAAAACTTTACATTTAAAGACAAAGTAAATCTTTCTAGACAAGAGTCCGAATAGTACTCCCCTAAGATTTAACTTTCGCCTTCATTCCCAAATATCTTTTTTTTTAACTTTAACATAAAAAATCGGCTTTTCTTTAAATTCTTTTTGATCCCTACTTGCTTTCCAAATAGCTTCTTCAAAATTTTTCCTCATTTTGTGATGTGCCTCACCCAAAATTTTTCTTCTCGTTGATGATGATGTTCATTTTGGACATTCTTTGAAGAGTCTCATACGTAAAACCTACAAAATCAGTGTTAGCATAGAATGTGTATGGTTCCTTGCTATCCGAAGACACCACCTCCAATGAACCTTTTGTAGTGTTATGCATATAAGAGATATTCTGAATGCCCACCCATTCCAGATTAGAATAAGTCATAGCTTTCCAGAAGGTTATTCATTCCATCGCGGCAGCAATAATACCTTCAAAGTATTTGAGATCTATCTCAGACAATTCATCAACCTGCTTTTCCATCTTATAACTTCGCATGTAATAGATATAACTTGGATGAAGCAACTTCAGCTCAAATGCTCCAAAAATCTCTATAACATCTTTAGACATATCTTCAAGATTTCTAATAAGCTTCAGTTCTTGGTGGCCTTCATGATAAAACATCTTCAGTATTGGTTTCGTCTGCTGAATACCATCAAAAACTTTCAGACCTGGTTGAGTTATTTTCTTAAAATGTTTATCGCTTAGTTCATCCAAGTAAACCTCACCAGCCTCTTCTTTCTTTCATTTCTTTTCCGAAAAGCATTTGTGAACTTCCTGTTGAAATCGAAACTCAAAAATTTTTTTTTATCGATTAACTCCGACATCAATCAATTGTGCAAGTCCATCACCACGAGCAGACTTAGATGAATTTCTCAATGGAAGTTTGGCAAACTCTTTCTAGTCCTGCACTGGCAGTTGAAGTATAGACATGCAAAAGTGATAAACATCACATAATGTATTTACTCGCTTGATCAAGAATACGTCAAAAATCTCATCATACTTCCATCCCACTATCTTGATTTCTTTGGTGTTCGCAGGCACAATCATCGAGTCCAGTAACTCAGAGATGGATTGTCCTTTTTGCAATACACTTCTGACTAAATCACCAACGCTCCTTGATGTGTTCCAAGTCATCTTATGTTCTTCAGATACGGTGTAAGCCTCAGGAGCTGATTCAAGAAACATTCGCATTAACTCCTTTTGTCTATCATGAACAACAGGACTCAGGGACATCCTCACAATCTCTTGCGGCTGACGAATTCTTGTTCTTTTAGTCAGTTCAAAGTACTATGGAT
Source organism: Tagetes patula (assembly GCA_026259685.1). Taxonomy (NCBI): domain Eukaryota; kingdom Viridiplantae; phylum Streptophyta; class Magnoliopsida; order Asterales; family Asteraceae; genus Tagetes; species Tagetes patula. The sequence goes on along the minus strand of JAOYNQ010103896.1, from coordinate 8,533 downwards.
TATTCATGTCGAGTTTCATAATGCGTTTCTGCTTCTTCTCAGTTGCTTGAAACACTTTGATCAGATTGATCATCTGTTTCTTTATGGGATAGTTCCTGGATAACAACCAATCTTTGAGCTCATAAAAGAACATCTTCTTAGGATCTTTATGGCGCAGATCTTCTTTAGGAATATCATCTACAACAATCACTTCAGAGGAAGGTTCCCATTCTCTGTGTTCAACTACAATCTCATTTGGATCAGCCAGCACGACGTTTTCAGCAGCTATACACTTCTCATACTCTTCACCAACTTGAGTGATAGTCAATCCATCCAGAAATACTCAATTATACTTCACCTTTTTTAAATATGCAAATTTCTCTTTTATATCAATCGGAATTCCATCGATTGTTTGATCATCATCTTCTGGTTTAGATGGCCTAGCTTCATCATTAAATAAATCATCAACATCACAGACATCATCATCTTCTGCTTGAACTGGCTCATCCTAAGCTACATCCTCAGTTCTAGAATTCCAGCGATTGTTTGATCATCATCTTCTGGTTTAGATGGCCCAGCTTCATCATTTAATAAATCATCAACATCACAGTCATCATCATCTTCTGCTTGAACTGGTTCATCCTGAGCTACATCCTCAGTTCTAAACTTCTTGACTAAAATAGTAGATTCAGTAATCTCTGGTATTGCATCTAGTTTGCCTTTTCCCTCAGCTTTTTCCAATGGACAAATAGCAACAGCTTCATCAGGAACATGGATAGTAGAAGAACTAGTATCAGCAGTGTCTATGTTCTTCGTAGATCTTGTATACTGAATAGTAATCTCCATGGGAGTCTCAGACACTCCAACGACTATTTCTTTCTCTTGAGGCACAAACTCTTTATCCGATTCATATGAACCTTCTTCTTTTTCATCCATTTCTTTCATCGAAATTTCATTTTCTCCTCTAACAGTGTTATGCTCGGCTTCCAATTCTTCATATTTTGCTTTCAGATCCTCATACTCTTCAAATGAGTTTCCCAGTGTTGCTACTATCTTTCCCTCTTTCTCAAATTTGAAGCTTTAAGTGTTACATTCTCATCCATAAGTTTAGCAACCATACGTCTTAAATGAAATAGCTCATCTTCTTCATTATCAGATTCAACAACTACAGTTTCAGTTACTGTAACAACTTTGGGTGAAGAATCCCTAAGTTGTTCAGTTTGTTGCACAAACGGGGACGAGATATGGATAGGAGATGGACTGGGAACTGTAACAACGACATCAACATCATCATCTGCCTATGCCTCAGATTCTGCTTCTGTCATTGCAACCTCCCTTGCAATTCCTACAACACTTATTTGTTCAACATCTTCTGGCACAACATCAACATCCGCATCCATAACATCATTATCATCAAATTCAATACCAGCATTAACACCTTCATTATCATCATTACCATCCCCATCATCATCATTAGAGTCATCAGATTCAGTTTGCTCCGCCTGATCATCATCATTATCACCATTACCATCCACATCATCATTACCTCCATCATGATCTTCATCTTCCTCCGGATGCCTTTGAAAATATTCATCACCGTCTAATAAGGCATCTGGAATCTCATCAACAATATCAAAAGGATTGAAGAGTTCATCCTATGATATATGGAAGTAATCTACACCTACTTCTTCTTCATGATTTGCTATATCTCGCATATAGTCAAACATCGAAATATTTATAACACCAACACCCTGACTCATCTTTCTATATGATTGAGCATTAATGTCCTTAGTGATGCATTGTTCACCTTCAACACCTTCTTCTTTAATAATAGGGTGTGCCTCATTGATAATTAGTTGTAAGAACCTAGGATACACTAGGAACTTAAACATCTTACCTTTTTGCAAATTAAAGATAAAACCCTTCATAATCCACTTGGCCATATTAAACCTTCAGTTTGTGACAATAGCAACGACTGGTGAAGCTATGTCTGAGGGAAAAGAGTCAAACCCCGCACTCCTTCTAGAAATACAATGTTGAATAACATAGCACAACAACTTTCAGTGCTTGTATAGTCTAGCCCTCACAAACTGGTGTTTCGGAAACAAGGGAGGATGTCCCATATTTATAAAACATTCTTGGCATTCATTCAGTGTAAACTCATCAAGATCACCAGCCTCATTATCTCCTATGATCAATGCATCTCTAATTGCTTCTTCAGATACAGTAACTTGAAGCTGATTGGTAATAGAGCCCCTGATAACAATCTGACCAGCATCATCTATAATCACTTCTAATGTTCTCCAGAACTTCTTTATCAACCTCATATATATACAATGGGTTTGGCACACATTATATATACATACTTAGTTATGAGAAAAAATCTAATCTTTTCTTGATATCCTGCTGCTTTTGGAATGGATTCATCAAGAATAGCCACAATATTATGCTTGGTCTCATACTTTAGATTTTCCAACTGAAATCAGATACAAATGTGTCAGTTATCAAGATATGTGATCAAATAATGCAAGTTTCACAAAGAATGTATTCAAATTGTTGACAAAATGTGATGAAAACAATTGATTGATCAGTACTTAAAAACATTTGTTTAAACAATTTGAAAGACTCAAACAAGTTTACACAAAGTTAATATGCACGGTTCTTTCACTGTTTCATTTCTTGAACACTTAACAGATTCTGAATATACAATCTTGTTGGACATCAAATTCTTTGTTTTATGATTTATGAATAAGAATTAATTCAAAACATGTTTCAACATCAAATTTTAACACTTATAACATATTCTTATGTTAATCACATTCACAGTTTTGGTTCATCAATGGCGGTTTTGCCATTTCAAAGCATATGATCAATTAATTTCAGATTCATGATTTTATGAAGATCAATCGATGAAATTGAGTGATTAACAGTCAGGTTTTAACTTTAAAACAACAACATTTCAGTTTTAGTTTTAAAATCAAAGTGACAGTTCAATGTTCATTTACCGTAATCGACAATCGATCAATTTTAGGGTTTATGATGAAATGATTTGAGGAAACGATGTTCAATCATGATGTTTATACCTCTGTAAATCACAAAAAAATTGATATAGAATAAGTGATTTGAACAGGGGTATGGACGAGTAACAATGGAGTAAGGTGTGTGGTTGTGTGAAGATGTTTGAAATGGTGTTAAGTGTGTGAAAAGAGGGTATTTATATGATGTATTAACACGACTAAAATTAGTTTAAAGGTTAGACATGTCAAAATTTTGGACGGGTAAACACACATAAAATCCTTATATGGGTCATACATTGTTCAGACGGGTTAACATGTTTTGGATAAGTCAAACATTGTTCAGACGGGTGAACAAGTATTAGGCGGGTCATGTGATGAACTGGCTGAAACTTACACACAAAAACACTTAGACGTGTCAACTGTTGAGATGGGTCATGTTATTGAGTCGGTTGAAAAATAACATTTGAAGGCATGAGTCGTGTCAACAACTGTTGGGACGTGTCAACCACTGTTGAGACGGTTCAACATTGTTTTGACGAAAAGATTCATCGTATGAAACCTTGGGGCATGTCAAACATCTTGAACGTGTGAAACACTGTTGGGACGGGTCATGTTTATGAGCCGTGTCAACTGTAGAGACGTGTCAACACTTGTGACCCAGCAGCATTTATCACATATTAAGATGGTTCAGGCACTTTTGAGACGTGTCAACTGTTGAGATGTGTCAACTGTTGAGACGGGTCAACAAGATGCAAAGACAAGCTATAATGAATAAATTGAGACAGGTTATCACTATTGAAACGTGTCAACTGTTGAGACGGGTCAACTTTTGAGACGTGTCAAAATGATGATCCCGCAATCACAAATAGCATGAAACGACTACACCTTGATTTGTTGACTTAACCCGGCTGCATAGTAACACTTTTAGATCGTTTAACACTTCACACTTAAACATATTTCCTCATCTTTCGCGATCGTTGACTTTCAGATAGTCAACCTTTGACAGTTATTCTTCTGCATTAATTGCACCTGCATAAACTTTGAACTAATTAATTGACATGACATCCTTAATTATGGTTTCATTAAAGATTAGTCATTTAACTAATATCAAAAGTGACTTTAGGGCATTTTAACACAATTTCACATCATTTTATCAATTTTGCACTTAAAACTTTCATTTCTTTTTCTTTGACTTGAAAAATTTTGCACAACCAATTTTCAATATCCCCAAGAATTTTTCGAAAGATTTTAATCACTTGACATTAGATTATTTTAACATGAACAATACGACTATATTCATTAAAAACTTGATCCTTTCATCCAACAACACAATTTTTGAAGATTTTCATCACACATTTTTTTTAAATTTTCCTTATAGAATTATTTCTCCCCTAAAAACTTGACTTTAGGGCATTTTAACACAATTTTTGAAGTGTAAAAGGATTGTTGATATATCATCAGTGAATCCACATGTCTGCACACACATAGCACACATAAATTAAATACGAATGTAATGCAATGAATCTATGGACTGCAGAGAGATCATACTAAAAATTATCTAAACATGTTTTAGCTTTTGAAATAGTCATTTGACTTTTGTTTAATTGAGTGATGATATGAAAACATACCAATTAGCTCGAGTTGGCACACTACTTTTTCAGTAACATGATGAGATTAAGGTTCGATTAGAATGACTTATGTGACCCACATTTATACATATATCAAGCTATTTCTTTATAAAAAACATACCAGAAATGAACTTGAACAAACTTAACCAGGTCATTTACAACATAACAAGTGTGGAATGGGTTTTCCTATCCTATTGGATTTGATCCATTTTGGGATTCTTTTGGAATTCCTTTTTGAAATTATCTTTTGCTTGCATTCCCTTTGGAAATCTTCTGTTGCACTTTGGGACTCTTTTCTATTCCACATTGGGAATCTTTTGTTGCACCTTGAAGCTCAAAAGAGACTTCGTGCGATACTTCTGATCTGTGGTCACCATAACAAAGAAGCTCATAGATGCGGTTCATCACAATTAATCATATTGCATCATTACTCGGGGTTGTAAAGAAACATTTCAAGTAGTTCATCAAAAGAGATATCGAAAGACATGTATAACAATGGAACTTAACACAAAGCACATTAGTATTAGATTTGTCAACAATGAACCTACTTTTTCAGTTTAATTGCCTGAGCTGTCTAGCACATCGGATAACACGTATCAGTCTTTATTACTGAAATGATGCATCAGAAAAAAATTAGTGTAACTATCATTTCTCACAGTGCAAGTCAAATTCTTATGAAATGATTATTTTCTTGTTTTTCTTTTTCTATGCAAGCACACAAACACACATAACATAAACAAAAGACATGGGTATCAAAAATGAAACTGACTTATTATATTTTTGGATTTTCAATTTTATGAAAAAGAATTAATCATGATTTATTAATCCTATGGATTGGACTAAGAATTCAAACCGTCCAGACAAGAAGGATTTTGTAAACAATCCTGTCAGTTGTTTGTCGGTGTGAACTTTAATCAAAATTATTAGACTTTTTCAGAGTTATCTCTGAGAAAATGGTAACGAATTTCAATATGTTTTGTTTTTGAGTGTTGGATAGGATTAGCAGTAATGAACATTGTGGCAGTATTGTCTATGTAAATAGGGGTTTTGAGAAATTTAAACCCATAGTCAAGCAATTGGTTTTGAAGCCATAAAACTTGAGACCATCCTGCTGATGCAACAATGTCCTCTGCTTCTGCTGTAGATACTGAAACATTGGTATGCTTTTTGCATTGCCAAGAGACTAGACGAGGACCCAGAAACTAACATCCACCCGTGGTTGATTTCCTGTCAGGAGCACAACCACCATAATCACTATCAGAATAACAATATAATTCAAAATTGCTGTCATAAGGATACCATAAACCGAGATTAGGTTTTCCTTTGAGATATCTGAAAATACGTTTGACGACGATTAGGCGCGACTCTTTAGGATCTGATTGATATCGGGCAAACTACCTAGATGCAGTAAGATACATCAGCGAACCGATCATTGGTCTATACAGTGTCTGATCGACAGATTTGCCTTTCGGATCAGATTGGATTTTGTAGTTCACATCAGAGGAGTTCTAATAATCTGACAATCTTGCAACTTGTACTTCTTCAACAGCTTGTCAACGAATTTTGATTGGTTGATGAAGATTCATCTGCAGACTGTTTAACTTGCAATCCAATGAAGAAATTGATCTCCCCGGTAGAACTCATCTGAAATCTGGATTTCATGATTTCCTCGAACTATTTGCACATGGATGGGCTTGTGGAACCAAAGATGATATTGTCAACATACACTTGAACACACAGAAGATCTTCAATTCCCCGCTTTATAAATAAAGATGGATCAATCTGACCTCTGGTATAACCATGTTCCAGCAAATGTTTTGATAATGTCTCGTACCAAATCCTTGGAACTTGATGTAGACCGTACAATGCTTTGCTAAGTTTGTAAACACGATGTGGATACTCAGGGTCTTCGAAACCTGGCGGTTGCCTGACGTACACATCCTCGGTAATAGGTCCATACAAAAATGTGCCTTTAACATCCATTTGATACACCTTGAACTTCATAAAGGATGCATAAGCAAGAAAAACGTGAATTGCTTCAAGTCGAGCTACCAAAGCAAACACTTCTTCATAGTCTATGCCTTCCTCCTAAGTATATCCCTGTGCAACCAATCTAGCTTTATTTCTCATTACAATGCCATGTTCATCTGACTTGTTCTGGTACAACCATCTTGTACTAATAGCATTCTCTCCTTCAGGCAAATCCACTATCTTCCATACCACCTATTTTCTGAACTGAAGTATCTCCTCCTGCATTGCCTCTATCCAGCTGTTATCTTGCAGCGCTTCTGAAATATTCTTGGGTACCACTTCAGAAAGAAAACATGAGTTGAGACAGATGTTTTCTTGTTCAGTCTGACTCCTCATTATTCTTTGGTTCAATGGACCTATGATCTGAGAGATAGGATGATTCTTGTGAATACGCGAAGTTGGAATCTTCACCTTGAATCTGTATATCCAGATTTGACTGATTCAGATTGGGTAGATCTTGCATGATTGTAAAAGTGTGTGGAGTGAAGTTAGGGACATGATCCGGTGAATTGATAAAGTAGTCGAGGGACTCTGGAACAGATTCACCATTAGGATCTGATGATGGTTGTGAATTGGTATGAACAGATCCATTATCATTAGGATAATTTTGCTGACTTTGAACATCTGTTTGATTGTTTGATTCTTGATCTTCTTGAAAAACTGAAGGACCTGGTGATTGATTAGAAGATAAAACATAAGGATCAAGAGAAGACATGAACGGATACTCTGGATTAAGATCGTCATCATCATCATCATCTGACTCATCACTGAATGATCCTAATCTCCTGATGGCTTCGTTGATTTTCTTGAAAAATCATACAAGTTAGACTAGAAAGATTTGGATAAAGAATCTAAATCAAATAACCAATCGAGACCATGAGCAACTGATGGAAAAGATTTTTCCAAAAAATGAACGTTTATAGTTTCAAGGACAACATTTGTTCTTCTATTGTTAACCCGATAGGCTTTAGAAACAGAAGAGTATCTGAGAAAGAAACTGTCATCAGATTTAGACTCAAATTTACCAAGTTGGTCACTTAGATTTAAAATCGTAACAGGACAACCAAAAGCTTTCAAATAAGAAATATTTGGCTTCCTTCCAAATAATAACTCGTAAGGAGATTTATGTTTATCCTGAACCAATAATGACCTGTTTTGTACAAAGCAGGCGGTAGCAATGGCTTCGTCCCAGAATGTGTGAGGGGTTTTCGCATCTGCTATCCCCTATTACTGAGGAGTTCGTGGAGCACTGAACTGACGTGCAATCCCCTTTTCTGCACAAAACGCGTCAACGTTAGCATTCTTAATTCCAATATCACTTCTCAAGAATTTAACTTCTAGATCCAAAAAAAATTCAATTTTAATGATGAATTCTTTTAACAACTCAGCAGTTTCAGATTTTGCATGATGAAAATAAACCCAAGAAAATCTAGTAAAGTCATCGATGATGACTAAACAATAAGATTTATTTCCAATACTCTGGACATTTGTCGATCCGAATAGATCCATGTGTAGCATTTAAAGAGGTTTGGAAATTTAGTTTTGGAGCTTGGACTTAAAAGACACTCTATGCTGTTTTCCTTTCAGACATGCGGAGCAGTGATCGGTTAAAGAGAATTTGTTCGATGGAATTCCTACAGCATGATTTCCTAACACCAATTTGTTCATGTTTCTGAAGTTGGAATGACCCTGCCATCTATGCCAAAGCTAGCTTTCATCATTTGAGGCTTGTGCAATGAGACAATTTGTTTCAGTTTCCGCATCGACTTGAGACATATCCAATTTGTATACATCTCGATCTCGAGGAGCTTTAATCACAACCCACTCACTTGCAATCTTGAAACCTGGTTTGAGTATGTAGCAAAAAGAATCATCAAT
>JAOYNQ010103854.1:0-13267 GCA_026259685.1 Tagetes patula | reverse complement strand
CCTGCACATTGTACTACAACAAATTTTGCTTTGATCATCAATACAAGAGAATTATTTAGTAATGGATTGTGTTGTTGTTGAATTGTGTGTTTGTACTTAGATCATTTTGATTTGCAGCAATATCGATCCAATTGAACCTATCAAATTCAAGGGTTAAGCGTGAGTTGTTCAAAGCACATCAAAAATACTGTGATATTTGTGACATGTACAATCAGCGAACAGATGAATGTTTTTTCAACAAATACTGTCACATCTGTGATATGAGAAATCATTCTACTGAACATTGCTACTTTAACAAATATTATGCTATTTCTGATGGGAAGAATCACAATACAGCGTAATGTTATTTCCGGTATAACTCTCCTCAATAAGGTAAATTTCAAAGAAATCAACAAGTTGATTTTCAAAACTCACAAAAATTACAGTCATTTGGATTGGGAAATATCAGAAAGAACAAATCTGTTATCACTGATTCATGTGATGTACCGAACAAGTTCTATCACAAGGATTATTTCATTCCAAGATTTGTCAAAATAAACAAACCTGAGAAGAAGGGTTCAAGTACCAAACAGGTTTCCGAACTTATTTGAGGGAAGTGTCATCTAACTAATTTGGAATATATTTTGCAAGACTTATTTGAGATGGATCCAAGCGATGTTGGGGAGATGGACTTAAACTGGCAGATGGTTATGATTGCATACCGAACACAACAACATGCGTATGTGAATCATAATTTCAAGCCAAGCGCTGCCAAGACTGTCGGGTTTGACAAATCAAAGGCAATATGCTTTAACTTCAAAAGCTACGATCATTTTTCAAGAGAGTGCAAGGCACCAAGGAATTATAACCGCAAAATTTTAGTCCTTTAAAGAAGTCTTCGAGAAGTTCAAAATCGGATTCAAAACAAAAAATGAATCATCAAAACAACAAGTTTTTAAAACCTGTTAAATTTGTTTCTGCTGGTAAATTTGATCTAAACAACTTTGAATATAACAAATCAAACTCAAAGGTCAAACAAATTTCTGATCCGAAAGAAGGTTTGGGATCAAAGTCTTCCGCTGTACACAAAAAGTTTGAATAAATGAGGGTTAATCCAAATGCGTCCAAATGAAAAACCATCAGCAAACAACATTCATCAAAACAACACGTTAACCAAAAATATCAAAAAATGACTCAAATTCAAATTCAAGGGTTAAGCGTGAGTTGTTCAAAGCACATCAAAAATACTGTGATATTAGTGACATGTAAAATCAGCGAACATAAGAATGTTTTTTCAACAAATACTGTCACATCTGTGATATGAGAAATCATTCTACTGAACATTGCTACTTTAAAAAATATTATGCTATTTGTGATGGGAAGAATCACAATACAGCGTAATGTTATTTCCGATATAACTCTCCTCAATAAGGTAAATTTCAAAGAAATCAACAAGTTGCTTTTCAAACCTCACAAAAATTACCGTCATTTGGATTGGGAAATATCAGAAAGAACAAATCTGTTATCACTGATTCATGTGATGTACCGAACAAGTTTTATCACTTGGATTATTTCATTCCAAGATCTGTCAAAATAAACAAACTTGAGAAGAAGGGTTCAAGTACCAAACAGGTTTCTGAACTGGAAAAACATTACCATTTTCTAAAAAATGAGTAATGTGATTTAAGTAATATGCATTACAAACAAATCACAGTCATTGGTAAAAAATGGCAAGCCCAAGATGATTTTGGCTTGGGTTGATCCCTCTAACTAATTGTGTTCTTAAATGCAGGTACGCCCAAGAAGACCTATTAACACATGGTATGTTGATAGTGGGTGTAGCTGACATATGACAGGCAATCATGCCTTATTGAAGGATTTTAAAGAGAAAGATGGAACACATGTGGTGTTTGGATGAGATGCAGGAGGAAAAATCATAGGCGAAGGAACTGTTTCAAATGGAATAATTAGTTTTGATAAAGTCAACTATTGTGCCCAGTTGAACTTTAATCTACTCAGTGTTTCGCAAATCTGTGATAAATCATTTTTAACTCTGTTTGATGACTCTTACTGTTATATCTTAAAACCAGGGTTTAAATTCAGTGCAAATTGGATTGTTGTCAAAGCAAACAGAGATCGCAATGTCTATAAACTAGACATGTTACAAGTTGATCAAAATATTGAAACCACGTGTTTGATTGCAAAAGAAACAAATGATGAAAGCCAACTTTGGCATAGGCGTCTCGGGCATACAAACTACAAAAACATGAACAAGCTTGCAGCAGGAAATCATGTGATTGGGATTCCATTCAAGAAATTTGCTACAATTGATTACTGTCCTCCTTGCTCGAAAGGAAAACAACGTCGAGCGTCTTATAAGTCCAAACTGATAAACTCAAATTTCAAACCTTTACAAATGCTGCATATGGATTTGTTTGGTCCAACAAATGTGCAAAGTATAGGGAAGAAATCATATTGTTTGGTCATCATAGATGATTACACAAGATTCAATTGGGTTTCCTTTCTTCATTTAAAATCTGAAACCCGTGGAATATTAAAAGAGTTTATCATTAGAATTGAAAATCAGTTGGATTGCAAAGTAAAAATTATCCGAAGTGATAATGGAACTGAGTTTAAAAATGCTAATGTTGATTCATTTTGTGCAGACAAAGGCATTTCAAGGCAATTCAGTGCGCCCATAACTCCAGAACAAAACAGAGTAGCTGAAAGTAAAAATCGCACTTTAATTGAAGCTGCCAAATCAATTCTTGCATATGCGAAAATTCCAATTACATTTTTGGATGAAGCTATTTCAACAGCATGTTTTGTACAAAATAGAAACTTGATGTCATATGCGAAAACTCGATAAACATAAAACTCCTTATGAGTTAATTTTTGGTCGAAAACCACATATTGAGTTCTTAAAGTCATTTGGCTGTCCTGTATCAATTTTGAATCTAAGTGACTGTTTAGGAAAATTTGATGCTAAAACAGATGAAGGATTTTTTTTCTTAGATATTCATCAATTTATAAAGCTTTTCGAGTTTAAAACTTGAAGACAAACACTGTCATTGAAACAACCAATGTTAAATTTCTTGAACATTCTTTTCCATCTGTTGCACAAGGTCCTGAATGGATATTTGATATTAACTCATTATCAGATTCATTAGTTGTTAAATTATTTTCACATGTACGTTCCAAACCAAAACAAGCAGGAGATTTCGGATCTTTTAGTGATGATTCAGATGATGACTCGGATGATTCTAATCAATTCAATCCTTTTCTATCATTTGAAGACATTAATGAAGATCATGTTCAGCATCAAGATAAATCTCAGATTCCAGATATTCAAAATCAAAGTCATGTTCCTGAAGCACCGAATCAGTCTGCTAATGATGGTTCATAAATTAATCAATCAGACTCATCATCTGATTCTAACAGTGAAAGAATAAATGATAGTATGGACTACCTATTAAACTCACCTTCTAAAGTTCCAAACATTCAACCTCATACGTTTTCATTGTTAAATGATCAACCGGACATGAATCATTCAAATCTAGAAGTCAACATTCAGGGTGATGCAATTCCTACTCGTCGCATTCATAGAATTCATCCTCTATCTCAGATTATCAGATCTTTGGATGAATGCACAACTCGAAGTAAATCTTAAGCCAATGTGTGTTTATATTCATGTTTTTTTTATCTCAAGTGGTTCCAAAGAACGTCATGGAAGCACTGAAAGATAAAAGTTGGATCGAGGCAATGCAAGAAGAACTGTTACAATTTCGAAAGCAGGAAGTATGGAAGTTGGTTGTATTACCTGAAGGAGAATCTGCAATAGGAACGAAATGGCTATTCAAAAACAAACCTGATGAAACATGCATTGTTATTCAAAACAAAGCTTGTCTTGTTGCACAAGGATACACTCAGGAAGAGGTAATTGATTATGAGGAAGTATTTGCTCCGGTCGCTCGACTAGAAGCAATACGTGTCTTTCTAGCCTATCCTTCTTTCATGAAGTTTAAAGTGTATCAAATGGATGTTAAAGGAGCATTTTTGTATGGAGCTATCATTGATGATGTGTACGTTAAACAACCTCCGGGTTTCAAAGATCCAGAATTTCCACATTATGTATATAAGCTAAACAAAGCTCTTTATGAACTACATCAAGCTCCAAGGATTTGGTACCAAACATAGTCAAAACATCTCACTGATCATGGTTACACTAGAGTCATATTGATGCTACTTTGTTTTTCAAAAAGGAGAAAACTGACTTGTTATGTGTACAAGTGTATGTACATGACATTATCTTTGGTTCCACAAGTCTGAGCATGAGCAAAGATTTTGAAGAAATCATGAAAGCAAGATTTTAGATGAGTTCCATAGGTGAAATAAACTTTTTCCTTGGTCTTAAAGTCAAGCAATTTGATGATGGCATCTTTATCAACCTAGAAAAGTTTGTTGACAAGTTACTCACGAAGTTTAAAATGCAAGATTGTCAAACCGTCAGAACTCCATCTGACGTGAATTCAAAAATAGAGCCAGATTCGAAAGGAAAATATGTGGATCAAACTCTATAGTGTTCAATGATTGGTTCATTAATGTATCTCACAGCATCAAGGCCAGATGTCATGTACGCGGTGTGTGTTTGTGCTCATTATCAAGCTGATCCCAGAGAATCTCACGTAGTCGCAGTCAAACGAATTTTTTGTTACCTGAAAGGAAAGCCTGCTCTTAGCCTTTGGTATCCGTATGAAGGGAATTTCGAGCTACACGGTTATTCGGACAGTGATTATGAAGGATGCACCCTTGATCGTAAATCAACAACTGGTGGTTGTCAATTTTTAGGACCACGTCTTGTTTCATGGCAATGCAAGAAACAAACAACTGTATCGGTATCAATAGCAGAAGCTGAGTACATTGCAGCTTCAGCAGGATGTTCACACGTCATGTGGTTGAAAAATCAGCTCTTGGGCTATGGCTTTAATTTTCTAAACACACTTATCTACATGGACAACACTGCTGCTATGTTAATAACTGCTAATCCGGTTCAACATTCTAAAACCAAACATATCGAATTTCGATATCATTTTCTTTGAGAAAATTCTGAAAAGGGGTTAATCATATTGATAAAAGTTCACACCGATAATCAATTGGCAGATTTGTTTACCAAATCTTTCCAACCTAGTCGGTATGAAAATTTAATTCAATCTATTGGTTTAATCAACCATGATTAAATCATGTCATCCATATAAAAAATTAAAAAAGGGAATGAATTTATGCTCATAAGAGATCTCATTAGTTTAATTAGAATAAGCAAAATCATTCTTTGATTTGCATGCCTAACTTATATATATTCTATTGCATGTGTGTGTATTTCTTCACTGAAAAATCAAAAATATAATAAAGAATCTGATATGCACAAAGTGAGAAATGATAGTTACACTAGGTTTATTCGATGCATCATTTTCAACAACGAAGACTGAAGCGTGAAAATTGATGTGCGAGACAGCTCAGACAATTATACTGAATAAGTACATTCCATGATGATTTAACTGAATTCAAATGAATCTTTGTGGATGAAACATCTTAGTGAATATGAAATGTCTATGCAAATCAAATAAATATCTTGTGTAGCAACTAATATACATCGGGTAATGATGCAATCTATACAGTGTGATGAACCGCATCTGGGAGCTTCTTTGTTGTGGTACTCACAAGCCTGAAGTCTTACATGAAGCCTCATTAAGAGCTTCAAGGTGCAGCAAAAGATTCCCAATGAAGAACAGAAAAGAGTCCCAAAGTGGGCCATCACCAATCAAAATAAAAAAAGGAATTCAGAAGAGTCTCAAAGGGAACACAAGCAAAAGATAATTCCAAAAAGGAATTCCAAAAGAAGTCTCAAAGAGGATCAAATCCAAATAGATAGATTCCCATTCCACCCCGTTTACGATTGTAAATGACCTGATGTGTTAAGCTGCTCGTAGGATGTTTAGATGATGTGTATAACTTTCTAATGTGCAAAATATGGGTCACTCAAAATTCATTAATAATTAACCTAATTAATCATCAAGAATAGAAAAGTAAGTATGTCACTTCGAGCTAATTGATTTGTTCAACAATTTATCACTCAATTCCTTCACAATTCAAATGTCTATTCTCAAAACTTGCAAAACATGTGTTGGATAAATTGCTAGTATGATCTCATTGCATTATCAAATATTCTATGCATTTTATTCATATATATATTACTTATGTGCGTGATTTGTGTGTGCAGGCATGTGGATTCATTGATGATTTTCTTACTCTCTTGAAATTTATAACTTCTTCGATGTCATAAGTTTAGGGGAGAAATTATAAGAAAATATAAAAAACAAATAAGTGTTACAAATGACTAAAAACAATGATTGAAATGATCTAATAAGGTGGATGGATTTATCAGGATAAGTTTAAAATGATCAAGCTCAAATGTTGAAAATGTTGGAAAAGTGTTGACAATGTCTAAAATGTTGTTGAAAAATGTTTTGGAAATGTTTTATGCTTACCGATATAAAATACATTTGTTTATGACTTAAATTGGCCAAAATTTGTGAAAATGTGACAAATTATTAATTGAGAAGTATTTATTTCAAAATTCATGATTTAATTGTTACACATTAATTGATTCTAACATGTTTAGTTTGAATTATGTCAAGTGTCACATCAAGAATAAGAATTGAATTCAGGAGTTTATGTCACATCACTGTGAAAATGCATCAGTCATTCAGATGTCTCTTGAGCAAAATTTTATCCAAGTCTGATATATACTTGCTATATGGACTAACAGTGTCCATACGGACAAACAGTACACATGTCAGATTGTTGATAAAACTTTCTAAGTCTTGAAGATTGATATGCTCATACGGACAAACAGTGTTCATGATGAAAATGTTAAGTGTGGAAAGTGTAATCGCCAAACGGACAAACAGTGCTATCAAGTGAAGTTGTATCCGTTTCATAACTTGTGTCTATTTTGAAGTGTTGGACAACTTATGATACCATGTGGACAAACAGTCCTCATACGACTGATTCCTCAGATTGCATCTAAATCTTTGTTATGTAATTATAAAACGGACAAAAGTACTTAAATTGTGTGAAAATTCTAAATATGCTCATGTTAATTCACCATACGGACAAACAGTTTTCATACGGACAACTAATGGCTACTTGTGAATTTATAAAAAAATTGACTAAGTACTATCCCAAACGGACAAACAGTGTCCAAACGGACAAGATAAAATTGCCCATACTGAAAAAAACAGTGCCCAAACGGACAACTTTTTATAAAAACCCTAACACTTGTCCATTTTCTTCATTCGTCCGTCTGAACACAAATTTTCATTGTCGTTTCATATTCTTAACCCGATTTCATTGTTCTCATCTTAAATCGATTCTGAAACTGAGATAAGTCGATCTGAAGGTAAAAATACATCTGAAACCATATCCGTCGGCAAAATTTAATAATTTTAACTAGAGAGGTTGAAAATTTGTTTAAGGAGCGTGCGACTGAAACCCACAATAGGTGTTTTAAATATGTAAAATCAACCAATATTCCATCATAAGTGTCACATAATCATCATTAATTCATAAAAATCTATTAAAATTTCATCTGAAATTTTTTTCACTTTATCCCAATTGAACAAGAAACTTATACATATTGTCTTTATGTCAGATAAAATGGCTGAAATGAAGCTTGAACCAAAGCACAATATAGCTGCTTATCTGAATGAAGCTTGCCAAGAATCACCTGGTATGAGAACACATCAGATTTTTGCTAAGAACGAAGTATGTTTATGCAATGTGCTACAAGCCAATCATATACAAACGTCTGATCACAAGGTTCTGGAGAACTGCACGTGTTGAAATAAATGATATGGGGAAGGAGGTGATTAGCAATTTTATAGCTTCTAACAGAATGATTGAAGTATCAGAGGTTTCAATCAGACATGCACTAAAGTTGGGAGAAAATGAAGCTAATGAGCCTGATCTTTTGCCACTCAATGTGTGCAAAGATGTGTTTGTGGAGATGGGTCATGATATGTATAAAAATATACATATTTGTTCTTCACATTTAATCCAAATTTGGTTGTTAAATGGTTGTAATTTCATTAGTTCAAGTTACTTATTTGTGATTTTTGTGATTTTATATCCAAAACAGCCCACAGATGGAAAGTACGAACAAAAGACGTGTTTTGGTGCAAAATTGACCAAGTCCAGGATGAAGCACGACCATGCTCAAACCTAGCATGGTCGTGCTCTGATCTTCGAGCCCGGAAGCACAGGCAGTGCACCAGATGGTGCTGCACATTTTGGTTTGAGCATGGTCATGCTCATACCAAGCATGATCATGCTCAGACTAAGAACTGCCAGTGCTCAGACCAAGCACGGTCGTGCTCGGATCTTCGAGCCCGGAAGCACAGGCAGTGCACCTGGTGGTGCTGCACATTTTGGTCTAAGCATGGTCATGCTCAGACCAAGCACGGTCATGCTCAGACCAAGCACTGCCAGTGCTCAGACCAAGCACAAACAGTGCACTAGGTGGTGCTGCTCATTTTGACCCAAGCACTACCATGCTTGGTCTAAGCAAGACCGTGCACTTCCACCCTCGAGACGAGAATCGCGATTTAGCTAAAAAAGGAAACTACAAAGTGTCTGGGCAAGAAAGTAAGTACTGTAGCTACGAGCACTACCTAGAGCACGATCGTGTATTTCATGTATTCATGGCCTGCCAAGAATAATATTGCAACATGATAAACAATCAAAACACAAAATTTTTGCATAGTATTTACTCCATCGATATATATTGGCAATTTGTTGTCCCCCGGAGTATTCTTGGTTTCACTACTGAATCCAACTAAGACTGAGGATCTTGGCACTATCTCTGACTCTGGAATATTCATCTTCTTAAGGACATCATATTGTGTGATGTTTATAGAACTCCCTCCATCTATTAGAATTCTGCGAACATAATGGTTACGATAAATGTGACACCCGAGAATTTCGGACTAACTCCGTTAACTAAATCACGTTAATTCCATTAATGCAACTATACTCTACATTTAATTAGTTGAATTAAACGTGCTACTTGCTACACAAACACTTACGTGTTACGGTAATTCGGAAAATTACCAGACCACACGAGTTAATACCTGGGCGTTGGTGAATGAGTGAACTTAATATCCCGATCTATAAAATATCTATAAATTTGATAAATTTATATGTTAGGGAACTTATGTGTTTAATTTCGTGACTTTCGTGAAATCGCGTATTTTACCGGTTTTAACGTTTTAACAAGTTCGGCAAGTCTTACGGCAAATTTTATAAATCAAGTTTTTTTTCTTTATAAAATACATGAAGGACTTTTCTTGTATTTTTACAAACTTCAATTAAAAGATGGTCCATGGATCATCTAGGTGACCCATGGGTGATCCAAACCCCATCCTTTTACCTATATTAGTTTAATAAATAATATAAAAACTAGCTAACCCTAATCTATAGCAAAATCATGAAAATCCCTTGCCCTATATCCCTACATACGACGGCAACATAACACACACACTCACACACTTCGATTTCTTGGTCTTGGTTTGAGTTGATGGTGTATTGGAGTGTTAATTGAAGTTCTAAACAAATTCCAAGTAAGCTTTTGATCTAATTCTTCATGATTTTTATTTTCCATGTGTGTCGTGAACCCTAGATCATCCAAATTGTTAAATTGATAATCTTTTTATGTGAAATTGGGGATTGGTCATTAGTGTATTTGATGTTTTGGTGAGTTGGTAATCAATAGAACCTATGGTTATGTTCTTGTGAAACTAGGGTTTACATGAAGATGTAAGAACATAAACTTTGAGGTTTGATCATGGTTGGAAGTTTGTAGATATGAACTTCTATGATGATTAGAATGAAAATTGGATATTAATCATATTGTTTTAATAATGTTTTTGACAAAACCTGTGATGACAGAATTTTGACAGATTCGTAACATGAATTTCCTTGGACTGTAACTTGTTGAAAACCGAACCAAAATGGGTCATTCTTGAGCCTAGATTGTATTTTAAGAAGTCTAGTTTCCAGAAAAAACCAAAGAAATTTTAGAGCAGAATAAGTTAGACATTTTGATTTTACAAAAACAGATGTCAAATCTGAAAATCTTGGCAGAAAATGGGTCAACTTCAAAAGGTCATAACTTTATACTTACAACGTATTTTTGGATGATTCTTACACCAAATTAAACCTTAATGTCTTAGCTTTCTATATTGGTAAATTTGTATTTTTATTCCACTTTATGGTCGTCCAAAGTTTATATAAAATTTTAGTGTGCAATCAGGTGTTTTAGTGACCTTTATGTAAAGATGTATTTTTAATAAATAGTTTATTTGGGTTTCAAGTAAAGTATATAAAGTAAGAAACGAACTTAAGACAGTATTGAAACAGTTGGTGAAATATGGGACTTGTACATGTGATTTTAAGTTGGTTTCTATACAACATAAAAACGATTAACAAAGCAAAAAAATCTGAAAAATGGACTTGCAATGTGTTTCACCTGTATCATGTGTGCAACTTGTAAATTGGATGTCATGATGAATTAAGAGTAATACTAACATGCTTGTTTATATATATTATGATGATTGTTGACTTGAATCATGATTATATGTAATGTGATGATTGCTAGACATATGTTTTAAACATGATCATGGGTACATGGGGTGCAAGTTTGTTTATATGGTTACTATGATGACATATTGATGGTTCAAAAGTGAGATGTATGCTTGTTGTTGTGAGTTGATATTAATACTAACTTTGACTAAAAAGATGTTAAAGATTTGTACATGGGTCATGGTAAATGAGTTTTATGCATGCCAAAAATATTTGTTGAGTTATTGTATGTGGTTTACATGCATGGTTTGGTAGTAGCCTATCTTAGCTATTTGGATTCCCTTTAAAGGAAACTTTATCGAAACAATGATTTATGTTCTGAGTTTAGAAGACTAGGATGCCTTGAGATGATGTGACTATGTTAATAGAGATGCAATAACATGTTATGAACTATGCTTATTTTGAAAGTGGCCATGTATGATATGCTTTCCTCAAATTAGAAGGCTTATGTGCAAGAATGTATACATGTTATGATTAAGACATGTAAGAAGTTATGTGTGGGCATGAAACATGTGTAGTTAAGAACGTACATCCATTAACGAGTTTGTATAGTGAGACATGTCTTAGAACACATATTTCCTATCATGGAAACTTTAATAAAAATGGAATTTGGTTTTGTTGCATACGTGCCTTGTAATGCGATCTGTGAGTTTAAGATGAGCAAGTGAACCTAATTGAACATATTTACACTTAAAAAGTCACCAACGGGTCGTCGGGTCAACTCGGGTCAACAAAATTCAACTTTAGTCAAAGTTGGTCAAAAGTCAAACATTTCTAAATTCACTTAAAACATTGAATATGTTTGGATGCTTAGGGTTTGACATGCCTACACAAACACACACTTACAAAACTATCATTTAGTAGGAATGCTGTGTTTGCTTTTACCTTGTTGATGCTTGTAGCGGTGCACCCGAAGGTGAGTTCACTGAACATTTTTCTACTGCTCTTACCCTTTAAGGGAAAGAAACGCGTACAACTACTTTTTTACAGATTTGGAAATATTGTATGTCATGTCTAGTTAGAGTTGTTTTGCTTGATCATGAAAGTCCTCATGGATACCTACTTGACCGTTAATATTTGGCGAAATAGCTGGGGAATTTTGAGTAGTACTACTGGATTTTACAAACCCCACCCGGGCTAGTCGCGCTAGCACGACAGATGGACTTGTCGAACGGGTGTTGATTTGGCCTAACAGACTTACACGTGCATCCTGCTGGAATTTAGCACAGGCAAACTATACACGTAATGTGTACAAACGTCAGCTTCGGTCAGATACATTTGACTCTAAGGACAGGCACTGTAGACTAGCTACCTACACCGACATACTTTATTGATATTTCTGCCTGAAAACTTTTAAACGTTAACTCTGTATTAAATTTTCTCATTTAATGAGACACGTATGTTTTAAATTCATATAGTGTCATTTGGTGTAACTAATGACTGAGATCCTGGTTTGTCACACACTTAACGCTAAAACTCCGTAAGTGGATTTTGAGAGTGTGACAATAAACAATGTGATAACCAAACTATCATGATGATGATCCTGGATATGAACTTGATCCTCTTCATCAAATGAGATGAACTTTTGATTGGTTGTGGTGGATGTCACGATTGGTCTTTCACCATTTTCCAATTTACTTTCTTTGGCATTTCTTTTCGCAGCTGAATATGATGTGCCACAAATATCGGATCCTCCATAAATGAAATTGATCACTCTAGCAAAAGGAGGCGGTTGAGCAGCTTTTTCAAGAGCATTCTCAGGATCCTAGATCCTTTGCTTTTTTCTGCCGAATAAATATTTGAAGTGACCTTTGCTAAGGATATAACCTATTTCTCTCCTCAAGGCTATGCATTCATAAGTAATATAACCAAAATCTTTGTTATAGGCACACCAATTGGATTTATCTTTGCAGCTAACTACTTTATCATTTTTTGTGGCCACCTCGCTTTTTCACCTAAATCCTGCATGGCAAGTAATACATCACCAACATCAATAGAAAAGCAATATTCAGAAATTTAGGATATTCTTCTTCGTCCTCGTCATAGTCCACAACATGAACATTCTGGTTGTCATGCTTAGAATATGGTTTGCTCATGTTATTCTTGAATAAGGATCCTTGTTTCTTATCCTGATGTTCCTATTTTATTGTTGAGACGACCCTGTCTTGGATCTGTTTGTCATCCTCTAGCCTTATAAATCTTAAGGCTCTGGTTCTTACTTCATCTAAATTCTTGCATGCGGTCATCACAAGATCATCATAGATGTCACACCCCGAAATTCCACTAACGGAGTTTTACCGTTAGGAGTGTGACAAACCAGGATCTCAGTCATTAGTTACACCAAACGACGTACATGATTTTAAAAAGTAACGTATTGTATTGAGTAATAAAATTTAAAATAAAAGTTTTACATTAAATGCGGAAGCGTAAAATAAATGAGAATTTTTTAAGTAAAAATAATTATAATATTTGAATGTACAAATGTAAATACAATAAAAAAAACTTGATTTCTGAAATCAATACGACCAATGAATGAATGCCCTATCCGTGAGTGTGATCTTGACAACCTGAGATAAACATGCTAAAGTGT
>JAOYNQ010103837.1:0-13268 GCA_026259685.1 Tagetes patula | reverse complement strand
TCACCGGTAAGGTTAGATTTTTCTGGATACATTTTTCTGGTTTGAACGGTTTATACGATACTTGGCACTGTTCTGTTTGTCTCTCGTTCTGTTCGTTGCTTGATCCGTTGTATTTACCTTCTGGTTGCTGCTTGTTCTTCATTTCTATCTCTCGTTTTGTATGTTTCTCTGATTTGACGGTGATCGTGATACGGATCAAGTGTTTGATCGATCGATTTATTTCGTTACTGTTTTAAAGTGAAGTTGTTCGAAAATGGGGAATCTAAGCGATAAGGTTAGTAATCGGTGATATGTGGATGATTTGTGTATGGTTTTGATTTGAATTGGTTTTGTTTTGGTGAAATTAGGGTTTGGAGTTTGATGGTGGTGGGGGTGGCGGTGGTGGTGGTTTGGGTGGTGAAGAGGGAGAGAGTGAGGGCAAAGGAGAAGAGTGGTGATTGTGTGTGACTGTGTGTAACTGTATGTGTATGTATGTGTATGTGTATGTATGTATGTATTATTATTATATATTGATTGAGAAACAAATAAAGTTACATATATAGTCCTTTAGGTATAAAAAGACTGTTTTACCCTCACATGAGAAGCACATGGTTGGATTTAACAGAGTTTTCTAACGACAGTTAGTCTAAAGGACGAAAATGGTAAAAAACCATGAAAATAAGGATGTTATTTGTAGATACTTTCGCTAAAGGACTCAAGTTGCAGGTAACCATAAACATAAAAGACGTTTTTTGTAGTTTACTCTTTAGTAAAAGAGTTAAATTTTTTAATGATATATGTACATTCTTGAACTTACTAAAAATGACATGTTAAAATGATAGTGTCAAATTGTCAATCAGTCAAAGTAGAATTTATGAGTTTTGATATAAAAAAAAAATTAATTGGCTAAATATTAAAAATCGATTGTTTCATGTTACATTAACCCAAATGATATGGTTTAATTAGCTCGTGTTTTTTTTTCTTTTTGAATAAAGAACCAGAAGTAATGACATGTTAAATAAGTCATTTGGCAAAGAACTAAAGATTATTTTCATCACTATTCATAACTAAATAATCTAATTAGTTATATGCGCTTACGCCGTTGGGGGTGTTGGCCCAACGGTAAGACGCAAGTCTTTAAGGTTCCACAAGGTCAGGGGTTCTATCCTTGGCGGGGGAGGTTTTCTCATTTTATCCGGGGGGTGCAACGGGGGGCCCTGTGGGGTAGCTCGTAATGGGGTGGTTGCCTTCGGGTGGTCTAACCAGGGGGTTTTCCGGTGTTGCTGTTCAAAAAAAAAAGTTATATGAGCTTCCCCTCGGGATCGTGTGATATGTCATGCATCTCGTTGCGCTAACTAGAAGCAATTAATAAAAAAGCGGACAAGACCGGTCGGATCGGAGTTTGAAGCCTTTGGCGGTCCGGTTCGGGTGGTTTTGAGCCTGACCGACTGGTCAGACCGGAAATGGGCGATCGAACTGGAAAACTGGGCTATTGATACGGAAAAAAACTTGCTAGATTGGAAATTAAAAACTGGTATGACCTGTGAATTAATAAGGAGACCGATTCAACATTCAGTCCGGTTCTAAAACCATTAATCAGAATAGAAAGTAGAGGAAATTTGTAAGGACGGATAAAAGTTATGAGACGATTTGAAAAAGAAAGAATAATAGAAAAACGATAGTTTGCGTCTAACTTCTGAGATGTATATGCCTCAGCTTTTTTGCGATGCTCTAAAATACTTACATTTATCTACTTTTTTTAATAAATTGTTAAATGACACCACACTATGACAGTTGTCATCACCACAGCCTCTCAGCCTTTTGCGGATCTACCAATTGACCCGATATCCATTTACATTGCTAGGCCAAGATGAAGTTTTATGCGTCAATTGTAACCTAACACGTCGTTCAAAAATAAAATTTGTAACCTAACACAGTGAATATGAAACTATATTAATTTTATTTTTCACCATTCAATCCGCATGAACACGCAGGTATTAATCTAGTATTTAATATGTAACTTTGAATTTAGCTACTGCATGTTAGTAATAATTAAAAAAAACTTAGAATTTGGCTAATGATTGTGGCAAAATACAAACCGCTAATAGTAATGATTTGGCTACATATGAAATATTGTTTAAAAATATCACACATGATGTGTATTTTTAAATTATGTAGCTAGGTAAATGCACTCTTAGTTTTTTTATGCTTATTTATGCACCATGTGTAATGTCTTATTATTAAATTACAATCACATTACGTTCCTGAGAAGATAATCTACTTAATTTGTCTGGTTAGAAGGTGTGGATAACATAACAAATATATAGTTACACATATGTCAATCAGGTGCGTCTCGTAGTTATAAAAAAACAAGCAAGAGTTTTTAGTCAAATTTTCTAGTAGGCCATCAAATTATAATACCAACTAGCTAATTAAAAGAAAAGTTATATTATGGGAACTATGAACGGAAAATCAATCTTAACGTTCTCAATCCTCATCTAAGTTTCTACATCGACTCATCATTCTTCTAGTTTCTACATTAATTCTAAGTTATTCAGCGATCTGATTCATCATTCTTCATAGATTTGATTTCACCTTATGATTTATTAATTCAAGACAATTGATGAACTCGGGCTCTCAATCGATTCTTTATTCATTCTTCAGTGTTGATTAATGAACTAAAACTTCTATTCGGCGATGATTCCATTATACAGAGGTTGTTCTTAGTTTTCGGTAATTAAAAACTATACTTTAATTAATATCGAAGCAACATATTTTTTTAGTAAAAGGAGCGTCAGTTTTTACTTTCATCTTAGGCCCTTCACAAGCTTAGCTAGCCCTAATGCCAGTTGTTAAACATAACATACAATCATCATACATACATACACAAACGAAGAGATACACGTATTAGTGTTGTACTTTTGTTTTGTGTTATGTGTTACTAACTATCATTGTATTAGTGTTGTACTTTAAGCCATTGTGTCAGTTCTATTGTGTTATATATGTTTAAAGAGAAAAGATCCAATAATCATGTACAATGTGTCATTGTGTTATATTTTACTCGGAACTATCATAGTTATAGTGTTGTATTGAGTCATTGTGTTAGTTTCATTGTGTTATATATGTTTAAAGAGAAATGTTCTAATTTTCATATTGTGTTATATTTTACTCGGAACTATCATTGTTATAGTATTGTACTTTGAGTCATTGTGATAACTTCATTGTGTTATATATGTTTAAAGAGAAATGTTCCGATACTCATGTACATTGTGTCATTATGCTATAGTTTACTCGAAACTATTAATGTTATAGTGTAGTATTTTGAGTCATTGTATTAGTTTCATTGTGTTATATAGGTTTGAAGAGAAGATTCCGATACTCATGTAAATAGTGTCATTTGGTTATATTTTACTCGTGAACCATCATAGTGTTATATTTTACTCGTGGACCATCATTGTATTAGTGTTATATTTTGAGTCATTGTGTTAGTTCCATTGTTTTATATATGTTAATTTGGTCCTATCAATTTGTTCACTTTTGTAAATTGTGTAGTAGTACAATGATTGTGTCATTATGTTATACATATTTACCATGTGTCATTGTATAATCTTTATCAGGTCATTGTGTAATCTTCTTAAAGATATCATCTCCTCATCCACTCTTGATCTATAATGTATAATCATAATATTTTTTAGAAAAGTATTATTTACGCACAATAGACACCTAAAACCTTTATCAAACTTGTATCAAAACAACATGAATTCGATTTTGCAAAGACATAACTTTAACATCAAAATCAAATTAAATAATAAATTCAATAATGTTGTTAAAATTGAATAAAAATGGCCATTTATTATGGAAACAACGATTACACAATATAACACACATTATACAATATAACACAATGACTTGACAAATTATACAATGACCTTAGAAACATGAAAAAAATAGTTTATTTCTATGTGTCATCACTATACGCGTTTTAAAGATAAAAAATGCTCGTGTTTAAGGTATATTTATTTTTAAAAAAATAATTTCGTGTGCATATGTTATGGGCGTTTAAAAAAACGAGGGACTTGACACGTGCATTACATGTGGAAAGAGAAATTTAACAAAAATATTTATGACAAAAATACACTCCACTAACTTGTCTTTTACAAATTGATCATAATCATAAAAAATAAATCTAATAATTAGAAATTCTTCTTACATTTTTAACAAAAACATATATAATTTGTACCTAAACCTTTTCTCTTTCTAGTAATAGAGAAATGCGAATTCATTTTTATTTTTAATTAATAAATATAATAACATTAGTTTTAGTAATGAAAATTTATAATTTATAATATATATTATTTTTATCATTTAATCCTACAAGTTCTTACATAACATAATAATAAACGGATCAATTTAATCATTCATGCTAAAAACCTTAAGTTTCATCTATTGCGAACTTATCTAAACGAATTTAAACGAAAAAACCGATAAAATCAAATAAAACCAAAATAGGGAGGAAGTGGAGATCCAACTTTAAGCATGATCATATAGTACAACTACTAATCATGCAACAATAATTTTAGAGGATGAAGTGGAGACCCAACTTTATGCACAAAAGAGAGGGTCGGTGTTATCTTTATTTTGGGGTATAAATATGCAAAATAAATATTTATTATTTATTCCTTAACACATTTAAAATAACTTAATAAATAGTAAAATATTATTTATCGTTTTTAAATTATCTTAGGGAGGTGTATGAGCTGCTCATTTAACTTTTTGGTAAGCTATAAAACATTTTTGATGGGTGTTTAGGTAGTAAGCTTATTGCATTTAAAAAATGTAATTAACTCACTAAAAACTAGTGATGGATCTAAAACAAAATCATAGCAATATCCTAAAGAAATTTCCGTTCTAGGGTATTTAAAGTTTTAGTTCAGGAGTATCTCGATACATAAAACGGTAAAAAATGATATCCCGATACTTAAATTGGTGAAAACTACATTTCGCAATGAATTAAAAGTTGACGAGTATTCCAGGATATTACTGGTCTCTTCGTAGCTCCGCATCTGGTAAGAAAATTAATAATTAATACATTAACGCAAACACTTGTTTTCATTTCAATTCGTTACATGTATGACAAATAATTAATAATTTTATGTTGAATTGTTTCAATATGAAGTTGCAAACCTCTTTAACTTGTTAAAACGATTTTTTCCTATCATATACCATTAATAACAAATAAATACATGTAGAAACTGTTTTTGAAAGATTAATAATGTAAATATATTATCTTTAATAACAAAATAAAGAAAACGAGTGTGTTTAAAAAAAATATTACAAGGAATATAAGGATGTACCAACAATACAAAATCGAATCTATTTAAGTGGAAATGCGTAAATATGTTTAGTTTTAGATCTTTTTTAAACAATTATATTTGCTACTTTAACATGTCTTAATATGACATAATGTTTTCTGTGTGATATACACTGATATAACCTACTTGTTCCTTAATTTTAGTGTTAGATTTTAATAATCCGAACTTTAGTGTATTAGCCGATATTAATCCTAACTTAAGAATTCCAAGTGGCAGTCCCAACTTGTAAATTATTTTCCTTCATCGAGCCTTTTGTAAATGGTCGGGTAAGGTTTTTTGAGACACAAAATTGGTCTGGTAAGTTTTTTTGAGACACAAAAATGATCCATCAATAAAGGCTCGGTGAAGGAAAAATAATTTACAAGTTGGGACTGCTACATCAAATTTCTTAACTTGGGATTAATATCGACCAATACACTAAAGTTCGAATTAATAAAATCTAATAACCCTTTATTTTATACTCTTAATGTACGTTCTAATTCTTTATAAATTTAACAAGTCTTATGTGAAGTATATTCAATTGTTTTGATTGACCAAGTCAGTGTGTAACAACAGGAAGTAATGAACAAGGGAAAGCAAATTTTTTGAAGAGGCTATTTTTATTTTGTGTACCAATTTCTTATTGAACAAGTCAAGATCAAGTTGCATTTGGAATCTAGAAAAAAGTTTAATATATTGACTGAGAGGTGTGATTTTGACTTTTGTCAATGACATGTCTAATTTATAATTTTGAGCATATATTGACATGTTTATTCAAATAGAAATTTTATTAAACACCTCGAGCAGTTAACCCGGTTTGTACACCACTTAACTCAAGAGTTTTAATTTGGGTTTATATAAACTTCGTATAATGTTTAAGAAAATCATAAAATTGAGTAATAATTTGTCACTTGACATATAATTAAATAAATTTTATATTTTTAAGAAAATCAAAATAATGTTATACTTTGAAATTTCAATTAAAGTTATGTAAATTGAATTAGATATTTAATAAATTTGCTTTATTTGTTTACAATAATTTTTTAGTCTAGTTGTTAAGATGAAGGTAAGAAACTTGTTTCTCTTAAAGGTTCTGAGTTATAGTTCAAACATTTGTATACAAACTGCTGCTGTTAAAAAACTAATAATTTTAGTATTTTTTTTTCTGATTAGACTTATAACTTTAATTGACTTTATACATACATGAAAACAATTATTTTATAATATGTTCTAAAATAACATTATTACGCTTTGATTTCAATGGAAATTGTTTGAAAATTCATTAATCAAATTTTAAAAAACAAATCAAATATAACCAAAATATCATAATTTTTTTTACTACATATATATCGTGTCAAGTTTCACACTGGGTACCTAATCTAGTAGCATTATATAAAACTAAATCAAGTAACTTGTAAAGTTTATCTAATTAAAAAATCTATTAAAACGCATATACGTTTATGACAGTTTAGACATTAACAATTTGAATATAAGCGAACTAACCCACTTAGTAAATGTAAAGGTGTTCATTCGAATCGAATATGAAATGGGCGAATTGGGCAAATCGAATTGAGACTTTTAAAAACTGTATTCGTATTCGGTCCACATTCGAATAAAAATCTATGTATTCGATTCGATTAAGTTATTCAATAGAATTCGAATAGATTCGAATGTATTCGCTTTAAAAAAATATAAATAAACAAGCACATCAAACAACAATACAAATGTAGCACCAACATAACATAAGTATAAAAACATCACCCAAAACAACACTCAAACAATATGCAAAATATTAGCACATTAACAAGTCTAAGACATGTTAAAAAAAGGTCTAAAACTGTATAATGAAGCACAAAAAATACTCTAAACATGTTCAAAAGCTGTACAAACAACAATTAAGCAGCTGCCATAACACCAAATCATGTCCATAGAACAATTAAGAATGAGTAATGAGTTGGGTTTTGTTTGAGTATTTTTAACTTCAAATCCATTAAGTCATATTCATATATAGATAACTAATTAGATATATAAAAATTATATATTAAAAAATATATATTTCTTATTCGAATTGGGCGAATCGAATGCGATATTGAAAATCATATTCGTATTCGATCCACATTTGACAAAATTATTCGAATCGAATGCGAATCGAATTCGAATGACCGAAATTCGATTCGAATGGCCTTAATCGAATTCGATTCGAATAATTCGAATCATATTCGAATAATGAACACCCCTAAGTAAATGCATTATCACTTAAACTGAAGGTCTTGGTAGGGGCATTCATTTCTTCTAACAGCAACAATGAATATCAATGAAATAAGCTAGCCAAAGACAAGCAAGAACCATACAACCCAACGAAAAGAACCAACAAAGAAAATCAAGCCAAACCTACAAAAACCACAACCACATTTCTACAAGTTGTGCATTCCTCAATGGGATTACAACACCATTTATCCCAGTCAACCACAATCTTCGAGCCATAGTCTTCGACTAAAATATCCACCCACTTCCTTCTTCTAACAAATATCCAACCATTTCTATTGTTCCATATCGAACAAAAGGTGGAGTAGAAGATCAAGATAGTAATCTTCTTCTTAAGGGAGTCCGATTTAGAGTGATTGCGTTTGTTGGTGAGGTCTCTAGTCGAAGGCGCCTGGTAAAACCGAAAATAGCCTACCAAGAAACACGATTCCAGATTTCCTTAGATAGAGGACAACGAATGAATAAGTGGTCCATGCCTTCCCGCTCACTCTCGCATAGAGAACACAGAGGATTAATGTCAGGCATCCTTCTAAGCAAGAGGTTATAGGCCATCGGGAGCCTATCGATATTCAAAAGGTGCATTTTATTTTTGTCCGGTCCTATAAGTAGTTGTGTGAGGGGGTGCGGGCCTCTTTTTCTTCTTCTGTCTTTATTTCTTAATGCCTGAAGAGAAAGACTCTTCGTACACGTTAACGGCTTGAGCAAGAGCATTGGTGCTTACACGATTATAAGGAACCCAGTTCAACCAGTTTATATGCCTCGCAGAAGATTGAAAGCCATCCCTGTTTAACCATTATCTACATGACGATGTGGTAAAAACTCTCGTGTCATTTGAGTTCCACACCCATTTGTCATTTCTGTCACAGAAGTCGTATGATCTAATCGTCTCTTTAAGGCGTTATTGTTGCGTTCTTTTTTTATATAAGGATGGATAGATATTTTTTAGAGGAATCATGCCAAACCACGGATGCTTCCAAAATAAAGTATTGTTGTCATTACCAGCATGCTTTCTTAAAGTCATGCCTTTATTAAAACCATTTTGCTGCATTCCCTACCTTACCAATGTGATTGAGGACTAGGTCCCACCCATGGACTTTTTACCCAGATCCTCCAAGGACCCAAAAGATGTGTTGTGAATAGCTTGAATGCATGTAGCCCATAGCAGCGTTTTTTCGGTAGTCGCTCTCCATAACCATTTAGATAACAAAGAAAAGTTCATGTGTATCAATTATTCAACCCCGAGTCCCATCTTTTTAGATTTAACAATTTTGTTCCAACTAGCCCAATGAATCTTCCTTCTAGACGAGTTGCCACCCCATAAAAAAGTTTTTTGATTTTTTCAAGTTCATTGATCATTTTTGCCGGGGCATTGAACATTGAGAAGAAATATAAAGGAAGACTTTGGAGCACGAACTTGACAAGGACAAGTCTGCTACCGAATAAAAGTATCCTCGCCTGCAAGTTGGTTAACCGATCTCTGAACTTGCTAATAATAGGGGACCTGTTTCTGGATAACCTCATGTTAGCGTCACTCTCGAACCCTCCATGTTGCTAACACCAATGCCATTCTGATGCTCGTGTGATAATTAATCTTTAACCCCGACACCATGTGGAAACATCTGAAGAGAATAGGAAAACACAAAATAGTGGAGTTATGCTTGATGCCATGACTAATAGTTTCTCGAGTGCTAGAGATAACAATCCTATAGTGGGAGATGTAACATACTTTGGGGTTTTGAATGATGTAATTGAGTTGGAGTATGCTTGATGTGCTAAAAACGGTCTATTAAAATAACTAACCTAAAACTCTATCTAGACACTCGAGTTAAAAACCAATTAACCCTAAACTAGACTTAGCAGACATGCAAGTGTACCTACGACTGGAATATTGTCTACGGAAGAACGGATATCAAAACCAAAGACACAATGAATAACGAAAACTAAACTGAAAAGGAATATTGATTGGGGGGGTTTCTAATAACCTAAGGACAAGAAAATAACTTTTAATTAATAAACTAATTTAAAGACGAAACTAGAACGTTTGAGAAATTGAAAGATGAGAAGGATACTATCTAGGTGAATCCTAGTTGTAACACATGGATTTGGTTTGATTAAAAGAACGTTGATGGAACCGATTTTTCTAAGAATACGAATCTAAAGGGACATAAAGGATCCTAGATCATTCTCTGGGTGTGACTAGCATGAATCCTATAGGCACGTGTTAATCTGTCGGGTTGGTCAGATTATCTCTCGATCTCACTGACGATACTAGCTTACCCTAATGATAGTTAATCTCTCGATCTAACTAGCACAATAGACTTTCATGCAAGGGGTAACATGTAGATGAATTAAAAGACACAACTAACAATGTAAGCAAGTAATCTAGGTAAACCTCCTCTCGAACTGTTTGAACACTAAAGCTTAATTACAAAGACTAATTGATTAACTTTAATCTTTCGACCTCAAGTTAAGTAGCTCATTTAATGCAATTCATCGATTTAAACCTATTCCCGTGGTTACTACGTCTAGTAAACCACCAACTAGTTAAAGACACAAAGTAATCGACCTAGATACGGAAAATTCAACGACAAACATTAAACATTCACGTATGGAATATAGAATTAATCAATGATACTAGAATCAAAACCATCAAACATTCAATTAACCAAAACCAAAGTTAACAACTATTCATCATCCTAGATAATACGAATGATTTAGCTACTCATATCCAAACAAAATATCATGAAAAACACTGAAATCGAATTAAACATGTTCGAGAACCAAAAGTAAAGGCAAAGTTTCAAATATGAAAACCCGTATTTAAGCGTTCACAATTGTTCCGATGATCCTAGCTTCAATCTTCGGTCTGGATCACTTCTAAGCACTAAAAATCGCCCAAGTATTGCTCTAAAAACGGCTTGAACTCGACTCTCCTTGACTAAAAATCGCCCAAGTATTGCTCTCTTTGTCAAAATGATCTACCCGAAACACATGCATTAAACCCGAAAATTAGACGAAAACTATTAACTAAACCATGATGTGCTAGCCACACATCAATGCTGTTGACAGGAAAGTAGTTTTGTTCCATTGTGATTGGATCTCGAATGGTTCAAATAAAAAACAAGATAAGAATGGGTTTACTCTACTCAATTTTGAAGGTTTGAAGCCACCTAACGACCCTTTTATACTAGCTTGTCAAGCACAACAAGTATTTTATGTTGTAGATCATTTTGACAAAGGATGGAAAGTTGTGATCAAGACAACGCCTAGAGATTATTATGACATGAATGAACAAACATGCCTTGATGATCTGGAAACACAGTTGCAGAGTGACACATATGTGGGTCTCCAACTTGATGAAAATATGAATATTGAATTGGTTAGAGTGGGTTTAAAGGGGACTATTGTTGACAATGATACCTTAGTTTTTTACGAAGATGAAGATACGTAGCAGAGCGGTTCAAAATTGTAAGCAACTTTTCATTCAGGTAAAACTCTAATTTTTTTTTTCCGTCTTTTTTTCTTAGTCCATTTTTTACATCTTATAGTTGAATCAAACGTCAGATTAGGTTTCTCATTAGGTTGCTCTTCACTTCGCTTGCTCAATTGTTGTTATAAGTATATAATTGGCTTTATTTAGTTGGTTTAATTGTTTTGGAGCCTATTAGGGGTGTGTATGAATCGGTTTGGGTTGGTTTTTGACTCAATCTGAACCCAAATCCAAAAATTCGGTTTTGGTGTTTTTAAAACCCATGGGTTTTGGGTTTTTGGGTTTTGGGTTTGCGGACTGGGTTTGGGTTCGGTTTTTTCAACTTGGCTTTAAATTTATTGTTTTTTACTACTAAATACAAGTTATAAACACAACTCTTAATGATTCAAGAAAACATGTTATGATACTAAAGTTTAAATGTATGTTTCCATAAGTTTAAACATTAAAAATCAAACACATTTCAAAAGAAAATTTAGTCAGAAAACAATAACCATAAATAAAATTTTAAATGTCATCTTGCTTCGACAAAACCACCAATAAATCATAGATAAAGTGTAATATGGTCATATAATAATGTATTACAATATAGAGTTTTACATAACATAGCTCATGGGTCTTACATATATGAAATTTAACATAGACATAAACATTATTGGGGTTGGTTCGGTTTTTACATATCGGTTTTTTAACAAAACCCAACCCAAAAGTTCGGTTTTTTTATAAATTAAACCCAAAACTCACGGTTTCTATTTGAGTTCGGTTTTTTAGGTTTGGTTTTTCGGTTTTTTCGGTTTAATGCTCACCCCTAGAGCCTATTGTTATAAGATTATATATGAATTTTGGTTTTAATCATACTTAATTCAGTGTGTTGGAAAATTGTTAGTTTGAAGTATTTGCTTAAGTTATTTATTTATTTATTTATTTATTTATTTATTTATTTATATTAAATGGCAATAGTAGACTTGCTCACTTACATCTATATAAATTATATCATATTGTCCCAATAGTAGACTTACATATATAAGTTTTTTAGATTCGCATGGAAGTTGGAACGTGCATATTTATCTTCCACATTTAGGAAACGAAGAAATCCAAATAAATTACCTTCTTTATCTTTCCTACAAGCGACATAGATGTCCACTACCTTTCCATGGCTTTTAAAGATCTCGTACAAGTCATATGGGACTCAATCCTCCAGTAGGGGCTGTTTGGTAGTATCTGAATAACCTTTGAATAACCAGTAAGAGTCTACCTCTTAATGGTTCAAAAATCCATTATAAGGTATGTTTTAAAAATATGATGAATTGGGTGAGGTTTTACCATTCAGAGGTTACCTCTTAATCATTCAGCATCTTCTTATCACTTAATGGTTCAGAGTTTTTTGAACCATTAAGAGATAAGCCTCTGAATGACTACTAAGAGGGTACCAAACACCCCCTAAGTTTGAGACATAGAAGGAATTAATTTTCATTAATTACCACAGTACTTTTGGAAGGACCTTGGTCTTTTTCGGTTTGAAGGGACTTACCAATTCGGTGGCTTCCCACCCTTATGTTTGCCTCTGGTCATATTCAATGTGTAGATAAGGAACTGATATGGCACTTACAAAGACAACATCGGTAGGGGCATACATAACATGAACGCAGGGGTAGCGCCCACTACCTCTTAACTTATACCCCGCAGTGGAATTTGTTTTTACGTTATTAGGTATAACGCTACCTCGTAAAGGAAATTTTTATTTGAGCTACCAATGAGATTTTCGTTTGATCAATAAATTATGATATTAGAAGAAAGGGACCAAAAGGTTAATTTGTCATTTGTCTTATCATAACGTTCGATGAGGTTCTTTTCATTTTTAATTTGATATTAAACCCTCATCCGACTAATATATTTTGTCACGTATACTTATGTATCTAATAAATCAAGTTTTAAGTGGTTATATTTAAGAAAAAAAAATATTTGTTTTATAATAGTAAGTTTGGGTGAAAAAATTAATTGATGGAGTCAAATCCTTAAATATTCACAAATACTTAAAAGGCAAATTGGCTAAAAATAATCTCAACTAACACCTATTGGCCGAGAATAATCCCAACTCAGTTTATTCCTTCCAGTGGTCCCAAATCCAACTTTTTTGGCCTCCAGTGGTCCGCCGTTAAGTGCACTTAACGGCCGTTAACTTTTTT
>JAOYNQ010103826.1:0-13268 GCA_026259685.1 Tagetes patula | reverse complement strand
TAACAGTTTGTACATTTAATTCGTCAAATTAAATGAAAAGTATAATTGCGTTAACGTGACTAACATAGTTTAACTAATGAGGTTAACCTGAATTTGTCGGGTGTCACATAATGGCCCGAATTTTCAGGCCTGGGACCGGGTATGGATTTATATATTTTATTTATATATATATAAAATACTATCCGAAGATATATTATTTATATATTTTATTTTCCTTATGTATAAATCATTAAGCTCCTTATTTATGCGTCGTATTAAACAAAGAAGCGCATATTCCAATTTACAAATCTTTTTTTGATATTATTTAGGGAATAAATCTTTTTTCATATACTTACCGCACCATACTTCTTTTGGATTCATGTATCATGAGAATTTATGTACTTAGAATTGATACATTATTTTACATTGTGTGTGTGTGTGTATATCATTTTTAATTTGTGAAAGTAGTAGACCGGTTTACCCGATACCCATGGGCATGCCTGATACCCGACACGTAATTACCCGATAGATACCCGATCGGTATTGGGCTGGGTCTGGGACTGAGTTTTACATTCGGGTATGAGCCTGAAATTATTAATACTCGTCCAAATATCCGGCCCATTGTCTTTCCTAAACTTTAGGTGGTTATTTATCATTCTAGCTCTCCAAAGGGTTGTATGAGTAGATAACCTTGACATGATTTTGATTTTCTTCCATGCATCACATGTAGAAAATAATCTCACCATAAGTTCCTACATGTTGTCATTCTTTTGTTAAGCAGATTCAAATGATGATACCTTCATTTGATTATTTATCTTCATTTATGCTAACTAGCCTTATTTAGATTAATTATTAATTAATTTAGTTAACTAAAAGATTCACAAACCACTCTTTATTGAATCGATTAAATAATAATGAAGGTTTAATATTGAGAAACAGTATGTCTACTGATTGATATTCAGTTCTTTTCTAAAGCTATACTACTATACGATAGGTACACTTGCCTGTTGTATGTAGTTAGTCTTAAAGAAACAACCGTCTTTTATAAATTTAAAATAGTTACGTGTAAAATGCACCCCTAAGGTTTACATTCAATAGCAGTTTGCAACCCCGCTTGAATATCTGGATCTTTTGCAACCCTAGGCTTTCTAAAGTGAGCCATTTGCATCCTATGGTTAGTTTGACTGTTAATTGACCGTTTTGTAAGGGTAAAATAAGTTATTTACATAAAAAATAAACAACCAACCACTTAAAATCGTAGGTTTTATGTATTTTTAATGAACTGCAACTATAACCACAATTCATGGGTTACGTATTTAATTTTTAAAGGTCTTCAATTTTTCATTCACTACATTAAATTCATATTTAAAGGTTTTTTTTTGGTTCTTCATTAAGAATAGTGATTTAATTATGGATCAAGCAAGTTTTTGATTCAACAAGTTTTTTTTGAACGTAATGAAGACACTGATTCAAGTTTAAATTGTGAAAGATTCATAAAAATGATCAAATTTTTATCTACACTAAAGCATATGGTGCATAAACTTTGGTTAAATTTTCATATTTCTAGTGTTTAATTAGTTTTAATTGATCCTACACATTCATGCATATTGGTTGGTTTTAAAATGAATGCATTTTGGTTTATGAGAGATTTTGGGAAGTACACATCGCTCGTAGAATTAGGGTGTTAACCATGAGTTTTTTTTAATTTATTTTAATAATGACTTTAATAAATAATAAGGGTAACTAGGTAATTTAACTCTTTTTTGTATGATTAACTAACGGTCAAAATAACCATGGATACAAATGACTCACTTTAAAGAGTCTAGAGTTGCAAACGGTCTAAATATTTAAGCGATGTTGCAAAATGCTATTATGTGTAAACCACAAGGGTGTATTTTGCACATAACTCAATTTAAAACCAAATTATGTGAAAAATCATTGTTAAAACTCTATATGCTTTACACACAATCATAAACCCAAAAAGAAGGAATTTCAACCTTTGTATAGTATCGTTCACAAGTGTTTCTATTCTAGGACTTGACGACTGCTAACCTTGTCATCGTAACCCGATGGCTTGACATAGGATCTTCAGGGCTTGCTTAAATGTCATTAGAAATTACGAAATAGTTACCGATGCCACCAAAGAAGTCATTCCAAGATGACTACTTCCTGTTTCTGATTTCACAAAACTATCTTGAGTCATTTTTTTTTATCTTTTCTTTTAAGCCTTTTTATATAAACAACAATATCATAACTTGTTTATGGATTTGCTTAGACGGTGGGTGCATTTGCCTAAACATGTTGTTTTGAGTAGTTTTATTTTATTATGTTTATAAACTTAAGATTTGAAACCATGTATTTTTGCTAAAATAACTATCGTTTTATATACACTCAACACCACACCATGAGTTGCATGCATTTGTTAAGAAATGAGTAGTTTTGATGGTGAAATATAGTTGCAAGCTAGAAGAGAGTTTGCATGCATTTGTTAAACACACACAAACAAACACGTACACGCCGAACAAATTCTGTCACCTCTCCTCTGACGTTAACTCCCAACACTGTTCGATGTGCCGCCCGCCTAACATAGATTTTTGGCACCACTCGCCAACGCTGGTTCGAACACCGCCTTACGCCGACTTATAAAAGAAATGTTGAATGTGAGGAATTATATGATGCAGCCATGGAAGTCAAGTATGGGGTGTGAAATATAAATACCTTGAAGAACGATCAGCCGCTTTTAAGGAATATAAATAAAAAGAACTATAAATGTAATTGAATACTTCTTCATAAATTAATATTATTTTCAATTGAATATATAAATGTTAAAGAAACATGTCACATAAAAATATCATAAAATGAAGGTAGTAAAATGTTTATTTTATACAAGTACTGTAATTTTTTTTGTTTTGACGATTTTTTTAAATAAACGGATCAAATCGTATATTGAATTTTTTTAATAACCAAAATCCGTTTCAGAACCAGATATCATTCTATTTATCTATACAACTAGTAATAACTTATTTAAATTAGAAGTTTTTTTTCCGGAAAATAAAAACCAAATAACGTGTAATATACAAATGTGCCTTCTCTTATAAGACTACACGTAGTGGGTGTGATAATGCCCCATAACGTCCCTACACCATTACGTATGGACGTTATGGGGCAAAAAATCATCCGGGCGTTTTATATATAACGCCTTTGCCCATGTCTCTCTTTCCCACTTCCTCACACTTCTCCCACTTCTCCCACATTTCTCTCTCTTGGTAATGATTAAGAGGCATTATCCAATTACGTCACTTTTTCGTATAATGTCCATTTCCTAGTCATCGTCCATATGATGGAAAACGCCCCTCAGGGGCATTAACAATTACACAGAGTCTAATGTTTAGCAAAGAATAATGCATATAATTTCATTTTTTTTAATTTATCTCTTTCAAATAGTTAAAAAAGATTAAAGTAAGATTTAGAATGTTAATCTTTTTTCAAATACATTTAGAATGTATCTTTTCTCACGTGGGCTTCTTATAAAAAATTTAGAGTGAATTGCTTTTTGCGTCCCTGTGTTTTGTTGAATTTAGCGACTTGTGTCTCTATGGTTTCAAAACCGTAACATGCCCCTTATTGTTTCATTTTTGTCTCCGTTTGCACCCAAAACACTAACTCCGTTAAATATCTCCGTTAACTTTTTGTCAAATGACTAAAATACCCTTGTTAATATATTAAAATCATCACCACCATCTATCCAATGCCTCATCTCTTCACTCATACCACCACATCTATCAATTACATTATTCTACTGCCTCATCTATTCACTCATCAAACCACCATCGATGTCATCTTCTTCATCTTCGGAAGCTAACACTACAACCCTGATCGTCGATGTTCCATTGTCGAAGACCACTGCCACCAAACATCCAACATCTCTATAGAACCACCGTCACCAACATCACTGGAGAACCATCTTAACTAATCAAGGTTCACCTCCATTTTAGCTTCCTTACACCATCAACACAGCAACCGTGACCACCAGCCACCACCATATTTCACACCAATCCACCATCGTCTCCGCTTTCCACCACCAAAATCCATCCTGGATCTGAAATTACTTCCACCTTCTCTTTGAAATAGGGCTATAATTAAAAGGGGAGATGTGGCTTTGGGGTTTTCATGTGCTTTATTTGTTGCAGATTTAGGTCGTAAAGGCTTGCGACTTCGACGAGGGTGGAGGCAGGCTGAAGGTGATGTTTGTGACGCCGGATTCCTCTCGGTGGTGGATAGATTTCAAAGATGAAGAGATTGATGGTAGGATTTAGAAGGGCTGTGGGCATGTGAAGATATCAAAACTGGGCTTTTAATATTTTAATTATATAATATAATTAATTTGAGTATATTAAATAGGGTATTTTAGTCATCTTAGAAAAAGTTAACTGAGATATTTAACGGAGTTAGTGTTTTGGGTGCAAACGGAGGCAAAATTGAAACAATAAGGGGCATGTTACGGTTTTAAAACCATAGGGACGCAAATCGCTAAATTTAACAAAACACAAGGATGCAAAAAGCAATTCACTCAAAAATTTAACAGACAAAATTATCCATTATGAACAAATTGCAATGTTTTAAAAACCAGTTTTTTAATTATACCGGATTGAGCTTATAAATGGTTCAACCGGTTAGACCGGGTTATACCAGATGGTTTAACCGGAGTCACTATTTACCTTATAGTTCTTTAAAATACAACATCTACTCAAAGAAAATAAAAAAAATACATGATTTAATAATAAAATAATCCAAAAGTTAACTCATAATAAAAAATAATCCAAAAAAATTTCAAAACTACTTGATTTCGCAATAAAGTTTTTAAAATAAAACGGTTCAACTAGTTTATTTAATGTATAATACTTGCAAATACGATGTTTGGAGAAAACTAAGAAAAATATTACTTCAATTGATAAACTTTTTATGGGAAAAACACGTACATTAATCAAGTAAATAACTGAAACCAACAAATACTATATTGGATGCCTAAATTAATCGATGATTGGTCACGTACTAAAAAAACAATGTGATTGGTGATCTAAGAACTATGCTATTCTTGCCAATACTAGTTTTTTTTTAAAAAAATGGGATAAGTGAAAACCGGTTTAACGGTTCAACCGGTTTAACCGAAAAATTTCGGTAGTATGATATACATGCCGGTTACTCAAAATACCGCCCTATATCGTACTGGTAAAATGTCTGATCACCGGTTCAACCGGTTTAACCGGCCGATTTGAACCGGTTTTTAAAACATTGACAAATTGTATAAAATTAAGAGTAAGATTAGAATGTAGTGTCGTTTAGTAAACAAATAATACATTCTAATTAGACATGTAATAAAAAATCTTGCTTAATTAATTTGTATGACTTTTTATTACTTGAATTTTAAGCGGTTCGTTTAGTTATTAAAAACCATTTTGAGATGTGGTTTTGAGATGTGGTGCAACAAGTTTCCGTTGTAACTGGAGTTGTTTTCACTGGGTCCTAGCCCCTTGCTATTGACCTTTTATCTCTTATATAAAATATTGCAGTTCAAAAAAAAGTTATATCTTAAAAGTTTTCAAATACGTACCCTCGAATTTGTTTTGTTTTCCTCGATTTCTCCTCGGTGAAAGGTGTTCAAATTGTGAAGAGATGGATTGTTTAAGAACGAGTAAATTATTCGTGTAGTAAATTGTTGTTTTGGTTGTATTTTGTTAGAGTCTAACGCCTTGCTAGTATTTAAGTTGTGTTTAAATAAAATCTGCAGTTAAAAAAAACGAGTAACTTACACTTTTTATCCTTTAAATATCTTTTAAAATTTCATCTTTTTATTTTAACTTTATAAATTACAGCAATCATCATTTTATTAAGTTTAAAAACTTGTTATAATATTTTTCATTTACACTATCTGATGTTAAAATTTTCAATTACTAGAATAAATTATTATAGTAATTACCATTTTGGTTGTCGGACTCTATATTATCACTTAGACCCCAACCCCTCACCTTGTAGTTTGATCATTTAGGTGCCGTTTGTTTTTTTCAGAAAAAAGTCTGTGCAGCCTCTTATATTTGCATCGCGTAGATCACGTGCAGACATTGTCATCTGCAGACTGTTTGTTTTTTCGAAGACGTTTCATTAAAAAACGTCCGCGTGACCTCTTCCTGGTGCAGACTTGGACCATCCAATTCTAAGATCTTTTAAGGTCTGCAGAGGAGGGTTAAACACCATTACCTAGTACCATTGCCCACTCTCCACCACCACCATCACTGTCTACCACACCACCACCGTCCACCAACACCACCATCCACCACCAACACCATCCACCACCCACCATTATCCACCACAAACACCACCCACCATTGTCCACCACCACCGTCCCCCCGCCACCCATTGTCCACTACCACCGCCATCGTCCCCCACCGACCACCATCCAGTACCCCCACCCATCACCACTGTCCATCACCATCACTGTCCCTCACCACCATCACCACTACCAATTTATTTCAGCAGATTGCAGAAGTTAAAAAACTAGCAGTGTTTTTGTTGCAAACTGCAGACGTTTAGTCCACCTCTTCTTTTACAGATGTCTGCAGATGTGGTCCGGAGACTGCAGATATTTTGCTGCAGAAAAAATAAACAACACCTTACACACATCTATAAGAAAAGGTTAACGTTACGAATGATTCTTGTTATAGTTTATAAAGTTAATAGAAAAAAAGATGAAAATTTAAATATACGTAAAAGCCTAAACGTAGGGACGTCTCAACCGTTTTGGTGGCCTAAGGCGTGAATAAAACTTTGAGGCCCCCTTTTCAAGTTTGGAGTTTGGTTTCGATAACTGAACAAATAATAATAAGGTTAATAAATGAAAAACCGAAATGTAAGCGACTAAACAATTAAGAAAATGAATGATGTCTCAAACTTACAAACATTTCTTTAAATTTATGATATCCGTTGACGATTTATTATCATATATGTTTATAAATCATTATATAGTTTAAAAGTAACTCACTGAAGTTATATCGTAGACATGTAGTTGGTGGGTTTGTTAGCACATAAAAAGTAGAATAAAGGGAAAAAATCATTGGGTTTGTTATTAGCACATAAAAAGTAGAATAAAAGGAAAAAAATCATTTATGTAACATTATAAATATTAATTAATAATAACAAGTATACTTACGCATGATATTATAGAAATTTGTGGGCCTATAAAAAATTAGGGCTGACAAATCGTGTCTTATTGTGCTTAACAGGTTAATGACGATATGAGTAACACAAGTATCAAACACAAAAATGACACATTTAACCAATGGCATTGATTGTTTGAGCTTGACAGTTATCTATTTTATGCACCAATAAGAAGTTGTGTTAAACCCCAAGCTTCTAATTTTAACTACATTAAAAAATAATAAAATTACATATTGTATTTTTTTACTTAACAGGTCTTATCATGTCTAAACAGGTGACTCAATTGCTAGTCTTATAAAAATAATTAAGACCGTAGGCTATTGCTTATTTACTCAATTTAATGAGCCGTCTCTGCCTAAAATGACTAAAATTTAATTTACTCTATAACAAAGGGTTGATTTTGCGTCCTCAAATTCTCTCAAACCTATTTCTTGTCCTCGATACCTCGTGAAAAGGTTGTTTAGTTTAACAATTTTCCAAAAATTAGACTCGATGCTTTGTTCTGAACCAATTTTTTGACCATTAATTCATTTTCTTTCAACATTGTACTTCTACGAATCACAACTAAATCCCTAAAACAACCTTTGCCGTCACAAAGCCAGAAGCCTATTTGAAGGACAATCTGGTAATTTCTCTTAACCGGTCAACATAAGGGCACGCAAGTCCAAGATACAAATAATCAGCATCCACACTTTGTCGATACCAACGAAGTGGTGAGAGAGATAGAGAGTTGAAAAACCCTTTCACCAATCGCTTCCGTAAGCCCATCGATCTCTCTCCAATTTGTTTTGTTCATTAGATCGATTCATCTTTTACTTTACAAGATTTGTTGTAGAAGTTTTGGATGAAATTTTGCTTGTTTTTGCAGTAGCAGGTACCGATGGCATCAGATCCGAAAACATTCCTCTTCAGTGATGTTTCTGTTCACAACAAAACTAAGGATTGTTGGCTTATAATCGATGGAAAGGTTTATTGTTTTCCGATTTGAATTTTGACTTTAGTCACATCAATTATTGTTATTGGTTGTTTTTGTAGTTTTAATAGTTTGATCTTGCAATAGATTATGCGCTTTAGTTGCATGCCTTTGTGTTGATTTTAGGTATAGTGAAGCTAAGAAATTTTGGTTGAAGTTTTTTTAAATAATAATAACTTGAACCTGATTTAGCAGCTACAGGTGACTAAAAATTAGGGTTTTTTTTTATTTTAGGGATTTGGTGTGGTATGTATAGATCAAGGTTAGGTAGAAAAATAGTTTTATATTAAGTGATTGATTGGAATAGGGGTGTTTTGTGAGGATTTTGGGGTTATGTTAATTTTTAAAAGTGAATAATGCTTTTGATTAAAAACAAGAAATTTACGATAAGGTGGCAGGTAAATGGGCCACAAGATGTGCCGACATCCCCTTTTGAATAGCAAAACCTAGCCTATCAAAGACAAAACCTTGGGCCTTAGGTGTCGTAACATTGCTATGAATGTTTCGCTGAACCCTGGTCAAGAACTTCACTGCCTCAGTGGCTAGGGAGCCAAACGAATGAAAGGCTAATGGAATATAAACATGT
Organism: Tagetes patula; assembly: GCA_026259685.1. NCBI lineage: Eukaryota > Viridiplantae > Streptophyta > Magnoliopsida > Asterales > Asteraceae > Tagetes > Tagetes patula. The sequence goes on along the minus strand of JAOYNQ010103826.1, from coordinate 4,518 downwards.
TGATTATGTTAATAGAACAATGAATCATTTGATTTCTTTTATTTCTGTTACTTTTGTTTGTGCTTATAAGCCTAAGCTGCACTAGGTTTATGATGTAACGCCGTTCATGGAGGATCACCCTGGAGGTGATGAAGTTTTGTTAGCAGCAACTGGTAAGTCTTAGATAACTTTATTGTCCATATGTGCGAGGGTTAATAAAAAGATTATTATTGCAGGAAAAGATGCGACCGATGATTTTGAGGATGTGGGACACAGCGAAGAGGCGAGAGCGATGATGCACAAATACTACATTGGAGAGGTAGACAAAGCAACTGTTCCTAAGAAGCGTACGTATGTTGCGCCTGCTGACAAGAGCTATAATCCTGACAAGACTCAAGATTTCATTGTGAAGATATTACAGTTTCTGGTGCCTCTTGTGATCTTGGGTTTGGCTTTTGTGGTCAGATCTTACACAAAAGAGAAGTCTGCTTGAGAACTTGTTCAATGATTTAGACGGTTTGTGATGTTCAAGTAATGTGTTAGCTCAAGTTCTTTGTTTAACTTACAACTCAATCTTTTTTTTCGGTTATTTGGTAGACGAATAAGGTGTCATGAAGTCGAGTTGCTTTTAATTGTTGTATTTAATATAAAACTGCCGGGGTTCATTTGGTTCAGATTGGTTTCAATGGATTAATATGAACTGTACTGTTTTATTTGCATTTAGACTCTTTTCTAGTAGCGTCAAACCAATTTTTTTTAATAATCTTTAGTACAGATTGGCTGCGTCATTTGGTGATTGCCTTGGCTTTTGTAAAATGGAACTGTCTGTACCCTTCTTGAAGCAGCCACTTTTAGAAAGATCGGCAACGTAGGATGATACTGTCGGAGAATTTCATTCATAGTAAGTAGATGTTACATAAGAAAACAATTTGATACAAGATGGAAGAAAATGGTTGAGAGCAATAAACAGGTTTTCTTTAAACAACTTTTGCGTCCATACGAAGCTGTATGCCAGCTACAATGTACGATAGCCAGGGTAGTTTTATTGTTGCTGATAAGCTTGCGACCTATAAATCGCACCTGGACAAACTCACATTCCAACTTTCAGCATCCATGATAATTTAAATATCTTGACATCTTATTCACGCTCTGTTTTGAACGCTGCTTTAACATGTTGTGAAACTCTCATTAAAGAGAAAACAAACCCATAAATTATACTTCAATTATTTATGTATACAACTTTGTGAAACCTCAATTTTCAGTAAATTTTGCATGAGATGCAACATTAACCCCTATCTAGGTTTTTGTTGTCACCAGTACAACTGTTTATAGGCTCAAGAAAACTTTACATTAATGTGAGGCCTCATACAAGCATAGGGCAGCTAGATGCTCTTGAAAGCAGGACCATTTTCAAACTTTTTTTTTCCTTAGGGGCTGCTTGTGGTCCGGATGTTTAAATGGTTCAACACTTAATGATTTAGACTGTTTGTTCTGCGAGCAGTTGCCTGAATGGTTAAGACATTTGCCTTTGAATGGTTAAGCATTATACAGAGTTTGAATGGTTAATAGCTATTATCTGAACTGGTCAGACATTTTCTATTAAATAGTTAAGCAATATACTAGCTCTTAATGGGTCAGACCTCTTACTGATTCAGCACTTAATGATTCAGACCTCTTATTGGTTAAACATTTATCCATTCAGATGCTTTCAAACAGCCTCTTAATATTTCTATTATTATCAAAAGAAATACCATTTGGGTTATACCAATTAATCACCTCACAGCAGTGTTATCAAACACAATTCAGAACACAAGCATTAACATCCCTAAGGATGAAGCGGATCACGGAGGCGAAGGCAAAGACAGCTAATATTAGGGCACCATTTAAAGACATTTTCACACAAAATGCAGCCTAGAATTTTGGCTTAAAAGAAAGAACTGACTGAGGACAATAACAAAAATTCATTTATTCGATATAACGAAAATACACGATTAAGGTCTGCATGAGTGCATTCTTACTAGGAACTTGAGCAACTAAATCGTACTCTTTATTTAGAAGTACACATTACAACCTTGAAGCTGAAAATGATCCTAAAACAGCAGTGATCAACTCACATTACAACAAGAACCAATTGTGATCATCTCACCTTAGAGCTTTGAAGCTGCATCTTTATCCAAAAACCAAGTCAGTTGACCTTCAGGTGCCACCAACTGAACCGGCAAAACCTCAGGCTCTTGACCATTGCCAAGAGCCACATGAACCGGATGCGCTTTACCAGCCCCAGCTACCACCATTGCAACATTCGCAGATGAATTGATTACAGGAAACGTAAAAGTAATCCTCTCTGGAGGTGGTTTTGGTGATTCCTTGATAAAGGTAACCCACTTATTCTTTTCTTCAAGTAACGCGTGTCCTGGAAACAAAGACGCAACATGCCCGTCAGGGCCCATACCCAGTAGCATAAGATCAAATTTTGGAAACCCCGTTGTCTCCGAAACGTTGATCACCCCATTTTTAATCAGATGCCGGATTCGCGCCTCGTAATCATCCGCTGCAGCCTCTGCAGACAAGGTGTCATTAATCGCGTGAATATTTTCAGTCGGAATTGGCACCTGGCATCATCATCAATGTCTTAAAAATCAAAACAAAGTTAACCTCTCATACTAATTATAGAAATTAAAAATTGGACCTTGGATAAAAACCCATCAAAGGCAAGAAGGTAATTGCTATCTGGATGATCTTTAGGAACCACTCTTTCATCCACCCAAAACATATGCCACTTGGACCAATCTATAGAGTCAATATAAGGCGCTTCTGCTAGCTTCCTAATATCAAAATATCAAACTCAAAGACTTGACAAATGGGATGAAAATCATGAAATCAAGAAAGTAATAAACGTTTGGCTTTGATACATTGAGCAGTAAACTACTTGACCAGGGTTCAGCGGGTCATTCATAACAACATTTCGATCACTAAGTGCCAAGGTTTTGCTTTCAGTAGTGGGCTAGGTTTTTACTATTTAAAAGGGGGTTAAAGCACAACTTGTTGCCCGTATACCTACACCGTCTTATTGTAAATTCATTGGTTCCTATATTCCAAAGTTGTTTGGCATGGGTCGGTTCGGCGGTCAAACCGAGATTCGGAGTAAGAACCAGTCCGATCAATACTAGTTCGTTATGTTATAGGAAGATCGGCCGGTTTGAACCGGTTTTCTGGTCAGACCGGTTGAACCAGGTGGTGAAACCGGTGAATTGGGAGGTCCGACCGAGATTCAGCATTGAAATTGCTTACATATTATTAATAATTTAAAAATACATTATAAATTCATCCGGTTCTTATATCCGATCCCACCAGTAAACCAGTAACACGTCCGATTCAACCGGCTCTAAAAACATTGCTATATTCAAATCAAAGTTAATATTTGAAAAAAAAGTACCTAAGTGACTTGATAAGAGAGCCTCCAGAGACAACAACAGTGAAAGAGCCCTTTTGTTGGTCTGACAAATGGGCGGTGTATTTGGCTAGAGAGATCGAAAGGGCTTCTTCCGAATCAAATATCTCCACTGTTTTCTGAGTTGCCATGCTTGGTGAAGTTGAAGCTTTGGTCTTAAAGCAGTTGAGTTTTTTGGGATCGTGGGTAGGTGCGATCAGTGAGATGTGTCGGAACGAACGGGTGGTGTTGGGCGAGCGGGATGACGGAGATCGTGAGGAAAATGAAACGAGAGGGGTGCGGGTAGATGCGGGGGTGCGGGTAGGGGTTTGAAAAGCTTGCAATGAAGAAGATGCCATATGATATGAAAAGTGAATGTTTATTTTTAACTTTTTTTTTGGTTTGTTTTTACCTGCTTAATACTCTAGCGTTAACTTTTTTGCGTAACGGATATCAGTTTTCTTTTTTCTTGATGCAAATGGATTAACGGATTTAGACAAAATTCAGTCCAAAAGAAAATTGAAAAATGCAAATTTATATGTTAGAACAATGATATTGAGCGGCATGTTATTAAATATACGATTAGTGTTCTATGATTGATTATCGAATTGAAAGTTGCAGAAGAAATGTAATGAACGTTGAAACGTTTTTCTATTTTACTTAAGTGTGTGTTTTATAAGGTGAAAATTGCTAATCATAATAATTGAACCTTCCTATCTATTTATACTATTTTCATACATGGTCCGATACTACTTTTCTGTTTTGATGATGTGTCATGCACTTTATCACTTTTTCTCCTTTCATATGTCAATGCTATATACTATTACTAGGTTTAATGCCCGTGTATACACGGGTTAAATAATAATATTTATAATAAATTTATAACCATTATTTTTAAGTATTTATTTAAGTATCTGGTTCCATCAACTTATGCATGGTGATTAACTCCACACAATTTCCCTTCTAAAATTCCTATTATAAGTCAAATATTTCCCCCCAAAAATTACCCCCTAAAACCTTGAAATATTATATAGACTAGGTTTAATACGCGTGTGTTACACACGGGTTAAATAGTAATATTTATAAAGAAATTATAACCATTATATTTA